>BSBK01008899.1:1482500-1505000 GCA_027943335.1 Chamaecyparis obtusa | reverse complement strand
TGTCTAAAGGGGTCCTAAGACCCCTTAGGAGACACTTGAGGGTTCCAATGTGTCTATAGGGGTCATGGAGACTTCCTAGGGTTCCTAACATGTGATAAGGAGTACTAGGACCCCTCAAAAGTCCCCATGACCCCTTTTGACACATTTGAACCCTCAAGTGTGTTTGAAGGGGTTCTAGACACCTTAGGAGACACTTGAGGGTTCCAATGTGTCCATAGGGGTCATGGGGACTTCCTAGGGGTCCTAACATGTGATAAGGCATCCTAGGACCCTTAAGAAGTTGCCCTGACTCCTTTTGACACATTTGAACCCTCAAGTGTCTTTGAAGGGGTCCTAAGACCCCTTAGGAGACACTTGAGGTTTCCAATGTGTCTAGAGGGGTCCTAACACATGATAAGGTGTACTAGGACCCCTAGGAAGTCCCCATGACCCCTTTTCACACATTCAAATGATTGAGTGTGTTTGAAGGGGTCGTAGGATCCCTTAAGACATAGTTGAGCATTCCAATGTATCCATAGGGGTCACGAGGACTTCCTAGGGGTCCTAACATGTGATAAGGCATACTAGGACCCCTAGGAAGTCCCCATGACCACTTTTGACACATTTTAACCCTCAAGTGAGTTGAAGGTGTCCTAAGACCCTTTAGGAGACACTTGAGGGTTCCAATGTGTCCATTGGGATCATGGGGACTTTCAAGGGGTCCTAACATGTGATAAGGTGTACTAGGACCCCTAGAAAGTCCCCATGACCCCTTTTCACACATTCAAACACTCAAGTGTGTTCGAAGGGGTCATAGGACCCCTTAAGATACACTTGAGCATTCCAATGTTTCCATAGGGGTCATGGGGACTTCCTAGGGGTCCTAATGCATGATAAGGCATACTAGGGCCCCTAGGAAGTTGCCATGATCCCTTTTGACATATTTGAATGCTCAAGTGTGTCTAAAGGGGTCGTAGGAACCCTAAAGACATACTTGAGCATTCCAACATGGCCACAGGGTTCATGCAGACTTCCTATGGGTCCTAATGTGTAATAAGGAATACTAGGACCCCTATGAAGTCCTCATGACCCCTGTTGACACATTTGAATGCTCAAGTGTGTCTGAAGGGGTCATAGGACCCCTTAAGACATAGTTGAGCATTCCAATGTGTCCATAGGGGTCATGCAAACTTTTGAAGGGTCCTCTCTCTCTCTCTCTCTCTCTCTCTCTCTCTCTCTCTCTCTCTCTCTCTCTACCTCCAGTGAACTATTCTTTGAAGCCTCCATTTTTGTATAGCTAGGGTTTATGGCACCTGTAAAAGGCACAACTATGCCCCTGTAGGGACTCATGCTCATGCTCAGAATGATATTATTTTCATGCATTCCCTGACATTTAATACAAAGATTTAGTTGGCCACCTTTAAAGACCTAAAAGAAATGAAAAATAAAATTTAGGCCAAAAATACATACCGCATTTTTGTATCTAGTACTATCAGCTTCAACAATCCAATTGGATTCCTTTGCTAAGGCACAAAGAACTTCATTAATGTCTTCTCTAGGAGGAAGATTATAATTTTCATATTTCTGCAAGCCCTTAAATATTTTCGTCATTATCACTCATTGCCTCCTCTCTCTCAATTTATTCCTCTCCCTCTTTGCTACACTCAGCTTAGCCATCCTTACCTACTCTTTAATAGAGATTCTCCAAAATTTGTATACAAAGGCATCCTATAGGAAAAAATGAAAAGTATCCGAGAGAATATCCACAATTCATATAAAAAAGCATCAGATAGGAAAAATGACAAAAAATTAATAACTAAAAGGTAAAATTTATCATTAACGCTGGTAGTACCAAGGTCATACCCGCTATCAAATCCTAGCCTACGATGTGCAAAATGAGAAAAGCAAGTGAAATGAAAGGGAAGTAAGGATCAAATAGAGAAGGTGCATCAAATTGGATCAATATCATAATATATGTCGAAAATACTGTTACGGACAAAAATATTTGCATATTAATGGGAAAGAGTGGGAAGAGCTTCTTGGACCCATGATATAAGTTACAGATAAGGAGGAAGAGCTAGGAAGGAGAAAGTGGCAAAGGAAAGAAGTAAGATATGTGTGTGAGCCTATGTCACATGATGATGATGAGTACTCACCATCTACTTATAGCTCAAGTAGTGACAAAAGTTCTTCAATGTGCATGTACACTGACACAAAAAAATCAAATAGAGAAGTAACAAGTGTTGTGGAATTATCCATAGAGAAATGTGAAATGAAGCCTCAAATTGGTTCATTAGTAGGCAAAGAATTTGGTCATGCACTTCATTCTAGCATGATAAATATTTCTATTAGAAATGCCTATTCATCAATGGCCTTGCATTTATGGGACTTGGGAAACTAGGTTACTCATGTTGGGCATTATCCCTCAAAAGTAAGTTCATTGCCACCTTTGGCAAGGTAGTCTCACTCCTCATTTTATAGCAAAGGGCAGCCATCTATGGTCCAAGGTTTTAATTCAGCTGACAAATGGAGAGCTTCTCAAGGTACTGATCTCTTTCATAGAGAAGTTCCCGATTCATCTCAAGGTTCTTGTTTAGGTGACCAACACCTTGGAGGTCCAAAAATAGATCCATTGATTTACCAAAGAGTGTCCCAATTGAAGAGAAATGGAAATTCCAGTGAGCATAAATTTATTGCAGATCCAATGGGTGTATCTCCTCCACTAACAAATATAACTACTTCTAGAGACTTGAGTTTAAATGGAGACTATACTTTCCCAAACATGCCCCAGTCGAGAAGATGAACTAGATGTTGCTTGAGTAAAGAAGATAGTGGTTTATTAAACCATCTGCATTATCCCACTTGCTATCAGTTACTACTTTTTGAGTGGCTTGCCATTTGCTTTTGTGTGAGATTTCTGTAATATATAATGTCCTCATGCAAGTACATGCCATTTTTTTAAAATATTTTTTGTTGTAAAGGGTTAGTGAGCAATATCAAAGAAAAGGTTCTTGCATGTATTATTCAAACACATATCAATTAGAAAACCATTTTTCTCCCATTACATGGAAGAAATTCCTAGATTCACTTTTTCGGTATCAATAAGTAGCAAGATGAGGGAAGAAATATTTGTAAAGAGGAAGTACAAATGTTACTGTCCAAAACCATTTGGAGAGTAATATTCTTCTCCTGATTGTAATAAGAAACTCAAAATGTAGAAGATAACAAATAGCTGGGGTATTTATTTCCTATGACCTATGTCAATTGAACAATTTAATTCCTATTGATGATATCTCAATATGTAAAAATAAACTGATGTGTTATTTTAAAATGCCGTTGACTAAAATTTATGAACATATGTCAAATATCCATTTTTTCCAAAATTTGAAATAGAACCAGTGGTAATATAATCAAATTTGTGAATTCCACATCCAATCATTGGATGTTAATCAAAAGTACAACACAATAATATTTTTGAACTGATAAAAAATCTTAGTCTTACTTCAAACTTATTGGCAAAATGGTTAGCACTCCCCTCGGGATTCGTGACATGGCTTAACCACCTCTTATGTCTTCTATAAGTCTTGTGGCTGTATTAGGCATTAATAGGTTGATCTTTTGGTGCAAAAACAAATACTACTTGTAACAAGTGGTATCTAAGCTTGGTCACAGGTTTGAAACCCCTCGGGTAATTTTGAGGGGGAGATTATTGGAAAAATGGTCAGCACTCCCCTCGAGATTCGTGACATGGCTTAATCACCTCCTGTGTCTTCTATAAGTCTTGTAGTTGTATCAGGCATTAATAGGTCGATCTTTTGGTGCAACGACAACTGCTACTTGTAAAAAAACCTTCTCCCATGTATGTGGGTTCTTGGAGGTATCTACTAAACAATGTGTGGATCTATAATGTCCCTATCCAAGGCCTTACTCACTTTTCTTAAAACTCCTAATTAGAATTTGGATTTCTAATGCCTGCTGTGATATTATTTAAGTTTGCCTTCCTCCTTGCTAATTAATATTGTAATGAATTGGTTATCCTTCCCCTTCTCTCTCTCATACTCTCTCCCCTTCCCCTTCTCTCTCTCTCCTACTCTCTCCCCTTCCCATTCCTCTCTCTCTCTCTCTCTCTCTCAGCCCCCGCCACCTTCTCACTCTCTCTCTTCCTCAATGGCTGCCCATGAATTTTTTAAATGGTGGATTGATTTCCTTTGCTTATTTCAATAGCCATCCATGATTTTTTTGCAATCTTCCAACCTTTTGTACATAGTTGTAAAATACATATTAATATATTATACATATAAAATAATATATAATATATGATATATAATGTAACATTTAATATTAATATATATATTAAATAATATTTAATGTAAAATGTCTATTATATAATATTTAATATATATAATATGTAATCTAATATATATCTAATATATAGTTTTTGATATATAATATATCATATGAAAGATGGAGAAATGGGAGGGAGAAATGGGAGGGAAAAGTAAAAAATCAAAATTCTACTAGCATTTTTCGGGTACCAAAAATATTGTGTACCCAATTAGGCTCGGTATTGCTTTGTAAACCAAACCTACATGGTCAACTATTGAAATGTCTCAAAAATGTATTTTCCCCTGTTTCTTTGAGTTCCAGAGTTTGACCATGTAGCTGACGACCTTTCTTTCACCTAAATTTGATGAAACCAAAATGGTATCTTAAGGAGATTATCATCTTTCTATCGATATAATTGCTATCAAATTTTGAATTTGGTAAGTAATTATTAGTTGTTTTCTAATTGAGTTACCTCTAAAGTGTTGATTTATATATTCATTAAAAAATGACTATAACTTTCAAACAGTATAACATTTTTGAAATCTGAAAAATGCATCACATTCTATGCTTCGCCTACTGTAAGGAAATTTTATTTTTTTTGAATTTTGTCAAGTTTTGAATGAGTTAAGGTGGACAGACATGGGAGTTTTTTTTATTCTAAAAATGTTGTAGTAGAAAATTCATAATTAATTTTTTTTTGGAATAAAATTGCAAAAAAATATGTGTCACATCCGAGCGTGACTCTACTACTTATATATAAAATCTTATAATAAAATATTATCATTTGATTATGATTAAGATGGTTCAACATACACCTACTTTTTATTTTTTTCAAGAAATTTTTGTACCTCTACATTGAAATCTATACTTTTCACCAATCATGCTAACTTTTTTTCAAAAAAGGCGTAGTAGTTTAGAAACTAAATTCAATTTTCTATAGATTTTATTCTTACAACTTTTTGATATTAGGTTGATAACTAGTTGAAATTTTTACGTCTAGTTGAGTAATCCTGATTTTTTTATTTTTCATTGCCACTTAAGGGCATAGTTTGGCCCCTCATGATCTTCCACATACCCTATAGGTCATCCTAGTCCTCATCATGTTCATTATAGGCCTTTGTGTCTTGTTCTAGCACTCTAACCTATTCTGCTATCATTTCCAAGTCTCTGGGCATCCCTGAGATCTCATGTTTCCAATGCAATTGGGATCTAGACCCCTAGGTCAAGGTCGAGGTCAAATTTGACCTAGGTTAATGTTGAGGTTGACTTTAACCTAGGTCAAAGTTGATGTTGACCTTGACCTCTACCGATATTTAATCCCCCTTTTCAAAATTTAGTCCCGATGGGCTCTGAAATCAATGTCGGGTCCCCCGATCCGAATGCGAAAGGGTTTTAATTTGAATTTCATTTATTTATTTTCCCTCCTTAGTTGGTTATTATGATTGGACCATAATTTGAGGTGAAATTTGAATTATGGTCCCTTACATTTCCCAATGATTCCCTCCTTGAAACCTCTATATAAAGACTCTCTCTTGCCTTCATTTTCACCAAGCAACTTCATGATCAAGTGCTCTCAAGGAGACATAATTGATTGAAGCAAGCAAGCAATTGATGGAGAAGTGAAGATGCAAGATTTCAAGAGGATGATATAGAAGATCAAGCCATTGTTTATATCAAGCATCTTTGTGAACACACCATTGTGAACATCTATTTGGAGCAAGATAGATCCCTTCTTCCTTGATTCACCATTTTCAACATTCAAGCATTTAAAGATACAATCATGGGCTAGAAGTTATGGATTATGAGTTTGGTAAGAGTACTTTAGCCTTGGGGGATTGGTATGATTTCCTATCTTATTCAAATCTATGCAATTCTTTCTCATACTATTCATGTTAGGGTTTCAATCTAGAGGATTAGATCTTGGCATTACACATTCAATATATACACATATTCTATTACATCCAGCTATTCATGAAGGTGGAGATCACCAAAAAGGGGGTTTGACTAAGGCAAAAACCTATATAGCCACCCCAAAACACCATTTTTTGGATATCTACAGTGGTTGTTTCGAGTATTGAAGAGCAAATCTGAGTACCCTTTTCATCAAACTTCTGAGATCTACAAACAAAATTTATGTCGGAGTTGTTTTAGGTCAAGGTCAAATTTTAGTGGGAGGTAAGATTGTACCCCGAGGTAAGATCTTACCCCAATTTTATGGTCAAAGTTGACTTTCCTTAGAATTGGAAAAGATTTCTGGGTTTTCTCTGTTTCAATTTTCTAGTCCTAGATTTGGTTGTAGACTTTCTCGAAACTATACACAGGCATAAAAAATAGGTATTTCTAGATCAGCTTTACAATGAGGTATGTACTTGATCCTATCTAATATCAAGCATTTCCAGATTTACATTAGTTCAATTCATTGATATATTCATATCTATGTATGTAATAAAGAAATGGTGGCTTAGGATCTTTACTAGGTACATTGTGAAAACCCTACCTATGCCTCCATTTCAACGCATTACATTTTGGTGAACCCATTTATGACAACTCTTTCTTTTTGGTGTTAGATTTTCCTTTTGTGCTTATAAAAGTAGATTTCTTTTATGCTCTTGCATTTATTTCAAAAATACAAAAAAAATTGCAAAATCTCTTTCAAAATACAAAAACATTTACATTTTCATGCTTGTAGTATTTCTTTGTGTTCAACATCTTTGATTCTTGTTTTGAATACTTTGATGAGGCTTTTATTGTACAAGAGGATAGATTCTCTAATGAGGTACATGGAAGTGAGGATGAAAATTTATTGAATGAGATCTCCATTGATCCTATTCCTATTTCACTCTCCTCCACAACCTCTCTAATTGACCTTTACTATAGGTTGTGTGCATGGTTACCTTCATGTCCCACTATTTGCAACATTGATAAACCTAAAATGATATATCTTACACCTTTTTTTATGGTAAAAGGATGTCCTCGATTAAAAATTAAAGTAAAACTTAGAGATCCTTTGGATTTCCTTTATAACACTGATTCCGTCTCAAATGCTTATCGCACACGGAATAATCCTCAGCCTACTATTCTAGTTACTTTAGCGCCTTCTCAACCTATGCTTCCTCAAGCTCCTAGGATTCCTTCTACATTTAAGAAGTATAACTTAATTGACCAATTACATGCTACTCCTGCTAAGATATCCTTATGGGAATTACTTCAAACCTACCCGACATATCATGAGGCATTGCAAAAAGCTTTATCCACTCTTCCTGCTAACCAAGAGAACATTCATTCTATCTTAGAATGCATGCATACTATGCCTTATGTACCTCCTATTGTGTTTTCCAATGATGACTTACCTTTTCCTAAGGTAAAAAATCAATATGATGCTCTTATGGTTGTTGTCTCTATTAACCAGAGTATCATTCAAAGAATGTTAATTGATAATGGATTTGGGATTAATGTTTGTAGCATGGATATGCTTAAGGTAATTAAGGCTGATCTTACAAATATTCAACCTAATAATGTCCCTATCCATGGATTTGATAATATTGCAAAAAAAACTTTGGGCATTATTACCTTGCCAATTAAAGGTGGTCCAGTTATTCTCAATACGCCTATTCATGTTATGCCTAGACCTTTCAATTATAACCTTCTTTTAGGAAGACCTTGGTTACATACTATGAATGTAGTTCCTTCTACACTTCATTGCAAGGTTAGGTTCATTTATAACAACTTAATGTATACATTACATGCAAATGATGCACCTAATCCTTGCCTAAATGCAGAATATGCTAAAGTTTCCAAGTCTCTTCAACCAAGCAAAGAGACTAGAAAATAGCCTGAGATGTTAGGATTAACAAGGCAGAAATAACAATTATGTGCAAATATAACTAATATCAGAAAATAATAAACCACACAAAATAGAACACAAGACACACAGATTTAACGTGGTTCACCCAATCCCTGGGCTACGTCCACCAACAGCGAGTCCAATATTATTATTATCCAGTGATTACAACCTGATTACAATCTATAATCCCTTACAGCCCAATTCTGTCGCAAGTACTAAAATCATACATCATGAAAATCCCTAACCCTAAGCCATATTATACAATATTTTCCCGCTTTAGGGTTAGAATGAGTTATAAGTAGTCGGCCCAAAAAACCGAAAAAGTAGTCGGCCTCAAAAAAAAAATTTCCTCGGGGGCTATGCCCCTGAACCCCTGCTCTTGAGGGCTGCCGCCCCTAAACCCCCGCTCGGGGCCCGGCCCGGCCCGGCCCCGAACCCCGGCAAGGTCAGGAGGAAAAGTGTACAGTACTCTCCTGGATAGTACTTTCCTGATTAGTCACCACAAGCTAACAATCTCCCACTTGGTGACTGATCAGTATCCACACTATACTAAAAAACCTCCCACTTGGAGACTGATCCTGTAGCAATACCCCTACCCACATGAGGCTCCCACTGGATTGAACCACCTTGGACTCAGTTGTTCCTTTATTTTGTTCAGTCTAGAAGACCAACTGAAGCTGAACATGAGTTCAACTTCTCCCTTGTTACTACCTTTGTAAACATATCTGCTGGATTATCATCAGTATGAATCTTTTCCAGCCTTAACTATCCATCATCCAAAACTGATCGAATGAAATGGTACCGCAACTGTATGTGTTTTGTCTTTGAGTGCAAAGCAGAATTCTTTGCAAGATGAATGGCACTTTGGCTATCTGTATGTAGAAAATTATCCTTTTGTGGATGTCCCAATTCTTCCATGAAGAATTGAAGCCATATCATCTCCTTGGCTGCCTCTGTAGCAGCAACATACTCTGCCTCTGTAGTGGATAAAGCAACCACCTTTTGTAGTCAAGAAATCCAACTCACTGCTGTCCCACCAACAGTAAATATATAACCTGTAGTACTCTGCCTGCTATCTATATCTCCTACCAAATCTGAGTCAACATAGCCTTGTACAGTAGTAGTAGAACCCCTAAAGTGTAAACACTTACTGGATGTGCCTCTCAAATATCTGAGAATCCATTTGACTGCATTCCAATGCTCAATACCAGGATTACTCATATAACGGCTAACGACTCCCACTGCGTGTGCAATATCTGGCCTAGTACATACCATAGCATACATTAAGCTCCCTACAGCTGAAGCATAAGGTACCTTAGACATTTTAGTCTCTTCTTCTGGTGTCTTGGGACACATATCCTTAGTCAATTTCAAATGACCAAGCAAAGGTGTGCTGACAGCTTTGGCATTTTCCATAGAGAAACGTTGCAACACCTTCTCAATATAATCAGCCTGAGATAGAGATAATTTCCTATTTTTCCTATCTCTACAAATTTTCATACCAAGGATTTGTTTTGCTGCCCCCAAATCCTTCATAGCAAAAGATTTTGCTAACTATTGTTTCAACCCCTTAATGTGATCCATGTTAGACCCAGCTACAAGCATTTCATCAACATATAAACATAAAATAATGTAGCTGTCATCATCCAACCTCTTAAAATAAACACAATGGTCAGAATGACACTGACTATATCCATGCCCATTCATAAAAGTGTCAAATTTAATATACCATTGCCGAGGTGCTTGCTTCAAGCCATATAAACTTTTCTGCAATCTGCACACCAAATTCTCCTTACCCTTGACCTCAAATCCTTGTGGCTGAACCATATATATTTCTTCATCCAAATCACCATGAAGAAAGGTTGTTTTAACATCAAGCTACTCTAAATGAAAATCTTTAGTAGCCACAATACTTAAAACAGTACGAATAGAAGTCATTTTAACAACTGGAGAAAATATCTCATCAAAATCAATACCATGTTTCTGTGCAAATCCTTTTACGACTAATCTGGCTTTAAATCTTTTTCATACCTCCATCCTCTTCTTTGATCCTGTAAACCCATTTATTCTATAAAGCCCTTTTACCTACAGGTAACTTACATAAATCCCATGTCTGATTTTTTAGCAAAGAGTCCATTTCATCTGTCATTGCAGACTCCCACTGAAGCTTTGTATCCACCTGCACAGCTTCATTATAACATTCAGGTTCACCAGCATCTGTTAACAGAATAGAATACAAAGATGGAGAAAATCTTTCTAGAGGTCTACTTAGCCTTGTTGACCATCTAACACTCACTGGGGTGTGTGGTATTTGTTGTTTCTATTGTTGCGGAGCATAAGGAACTACTGGAACATGAACTTGTGGAGTATCATCCAGTACTACATAGTCATTTTCTTTCTTCTCATGCTGCAGCAACAGATCTTTGTACAATACTTTCTCATTGAATATGACATCCCTGCTTCTTACAATTTTATGATTTTCAAAATCCCAAAGCCTATAACCAAATTCATCAATGCCATACCCAACAAATACACATTTCTTTGACTTAGCTTCCAGCTTGGTTCTATTTTCAGAGTCTATAAGTGCAAAAGCTTCACAACCAAAGGTTTTGAGAAAAGAATAACTCACCTTCTTACCACTCCATGCTTCCTCTGGAATACCACAGTCCAAAGGAGTAGAGGGGCCTCTATTGATTAAATAAACAGCAGTGTTCACTACCTCTGCCCACATATTTTTGGGCAGCCTAGCATGCAACCTCATACTCCTTGCACGCTCCATTATTGTCCTGTTCATGCGTTCAGCCACTCCATTTTCTTGTGGAGTCCTTGGTACAGTTTTCTGCCTACGAATACCATTAGAGGAACAATATTCTTCAAATTCTGTGCTGCAATACTCACCACCATTATCAGATCTGAGACATTTTAACTTTTTACCAGTCTCATTCTCAACCAAGCATTTCCATTTCTTAAAAGTTTGAAATACATCAGATTTCTGTCTAAGGAAATAAATCCATACTTTTCTTGTTGCATCATCTATAAATGTAACATAATACAGAGAGCCACCAAGGGAAGATACCTGAGCTGGTCCCCATACATTTGTATGCACAAGCTCTAATCTTTCATTTTTCTTTTCCTTCCCACTCTTCACAAAACTAACTCTCTTTTGTTTTCCATAAACACAACTTTCACAGAAATCCATATTGACACATTTCAGACCAGGTAAAACTTTCTTTGAATGAAGTAATTTCATACCTTTTTCACTCATGTGCCCGAGTCTGTTGTGCCACAGTGCTGTGTCGGAATCTACAGCAACAGTTTGATGTTCTTCCTGCTCAACTGCAGCCACTGTTCCTGAACATTCATTATCTTCTGAAACAATTAAAGTAGAAGGAACAGTATGACCTGTACAAAGATATAAGGTGCCTACTTTCACACCTTTTGCTACTACTAAGGAACCTTTTGAAACCTTCCAATTTTTATCATTAAAAGTAACTGTGCAACCCTCATCACCCAGTTGCCCTGCTGAAATTAAATTCCTACTCAGCCTTGGAACATGTCTTACCTCTTGTAGTAGCCAATGATTCCCATTCTGCAACTTAATCTTAATTTTTCCCTTTCCAACAATCTGACAGGGTTCATTATCTCCCAAATAAACTAGCCCAAAATCCCCTTGGACATAATCAACAAAATAACTTCTATGGGGTGTAGCATGAAATGAAGCCCCAGAATCTAAAACCCATGAATCATCAATACTTTCTAAGGACAAGAGCAAAGCATCCTCCTCGGATTTGTTACTTACCACATTTGCCTCCTTGTTTCCATCATTTTTGTCTCCTTGATCTTTCTTCCAAGACCAACAATCTTTCTTCTTATGACTTGGTTTTCCACAGTACCAGCAATCATTTGGCCCTTTAGATTCAGACCTCTTTCCCTTTGATTTTCCTCTTGATTTCCCATGATTTCCAGAGTTGTTTCCTCTATCTCTTGTTCTGCCTCTGCTTTCTGTGTTCAATACACTACCCGATGTGGATGCCCCTGAGATTTTCCTACAAATTTCTTCACTCAATATAACACCAATAACATCATCATACTTTAGGGTATTAGAACCAAAAACAAAATTACTAACAGCCATTACCAAGCCATTCCAGCTTTCTGGCAAAGAACACAAAATCAAGAGAGCCCTAACCTCTTCATCGAAAGTAATTTTAACTGAGGTTAATTGACTTGTAACTGTATTAAACTCATTCAAATGATCAGTAACTGATCCACCTTCTACCATTTTCATATTAAATAAACGCTTCATAAGAAATACCTTGTTTGAAGCTGAAGGCTTTTCATACAACTTCGCTAGGGTTTCCATCAGATCTTTAGCTATCTTTGCTTCAGTAATATTGAATGCCACCGATTGTGCCAGGCATAGATGAATACTCCCCAGTGCCTTCCTATCCAAAATATCCCAATCTTCCTGAGACATTGATTGCTCTTTCTTGGCTACTCCCTCTAATGGCCGCCATAGATCCTTCTGATAGAGATAATCCTCCATTTGCATCTTCCATAACTGGAAGTTCTGCCCATTAAACTTATCAACCTTCAGCCTACCCTCATCTTCCATTTCTTCCACTTAACCGAGAGACTCTCCCACTAACTCGTGAGACCTGCTTCAGAGAATAGATGAAAGAAAGAATGAAATAACCTCGCTCTGATACCACTTGTTAGGATTAACAAGGCAGAAATAACAATTATGTGCAAATATAACTAATATCAGAAAATAATAAACCACACAAAATAGAACACAAGACACACAGATTTAACGTGGTTCACCCAATTCCTGGGCTACGTCCAATATTATTATTATCCAGTGATTACAACCTGATTACAATCTGTAATCCCTTACAGCCCAATTCTACCGCAAGTACTAAAATCATACATCATGAAAATCCCTAACCCTAAGCCATATTATACAATATTTTCCCGCTTTAGGGTTAGAATGAGTTATAAGTAGTCGGCCCAAAAAACCAAAAAAGTAGTCGGCCTCAAAAAAAAAAATTTCCTCGGGGGCTGCGCCCCCGAACCCCCGCTCGGGGCCCGGCCCGGCCCGGCCCCGAACCCCGGCGAGGTCGGGAGGAAAAGTGTACAGTACTCTCTTGGATAGTACTTTCCTGATTAGTCAGCACAAGCTAACACAAGATACAACAACTTGAGATTAAAAATTTTGAAGCTCCATCTTCTTCTTTGATTGAGGATGATTGGGGAACATTAGACTTTAATCCTACTTTCATTGGAGAATAAAAGGTCTCTGATTTGGAGTTTATGAAACCACAAAGTGAATTTGAAGAACAAGTTTTTACTCCTCCGCTTTCTGAAGAACTAAAGAGTAATTTTGTTGCTACTTCAATTAAAGAAATGATTAAACCTTATTGTTACGATTTTGTGACATATGCCACTCCTTGGACTTCCTCTGACATGGTTGATAGATTATGGCTCTGGCTATCATTTTCTCAAGAAAATAGGATTTAATGGGAAAGGATGTGGTAAATATGAGCACGGTATACAAGTATCTTTGGATAATGACCTTTTTTTATCATACATATGGATTAGGATTTAATCCCTACAAACAACCATTGGATTTTCCTCTTAATGTTAATAACATATGTAGTGGACAGTTGAAATTGGTTAACCCACTTCTCATTGACATTAATCAAAGACCTACTTTAGATATTTTTCTCGAAGATGAAGCCTTAATAGATTTTTTAAGTGTTTATGAGGAGTTACCTAAGTTTGATAAAAAACGACGGAAGCCTTATTGTTAAAATGTTGTTTCTTACTTTGGAGAAGCTGATAAATAGGATATTTCTCCTTTACCGATAGATTCTCCAACACAAAGTGATTTTTTAATAATAGAAACTATTGATATTCAAATGGACAAAAATGACTCTAACAAAATGATAAAAATTGGGAAATATTTGAATCGGGAAGAACACGATCACTTGACTTTTCTTTTGCTTGAATTCAAGGACATCTTTTCTTGGATATATTCAGATATGCCCAGTATAGATTCTAAGATTGTTACTCATAATATTTTTTTAAAACCAAATATGAAACCTGTGAAGTAGAAAATTCAAAAGATGAATCCACAAATTTCTTTATTAGTTAAAGCTGAAATTGAAAAATTATTAGATTCTAGATTTATCTGTTCTATCGATTGCTCTAATTGGATTTCAAATATTGTGCCTATTTCAAAAGGAGAAAATAAGATAAGGATGTGTATTGACTTTAGAGACTTAAACAAAGCATCCTTAAAAGATGATTTCCTGCTACCTAACATTGATATGATTGTGGATTCAACAGTGGGTCATGCGTTGTTATCCTTTATGGATGGTTTTTCTAGATATAATCTAATCTTTATTCCTCCTGAAGATCAATTTAAGACTACATTTATAACACCTTGGGGAACACTTTTTGGGGTCGTGATGCCTTTTGGATTAAAGAATACAGGAGCAACTTATCAATGAGCTATGACTTTGATTTTTCATGATTACATTCATAAGATTCTTGAAAATTATGTAGATGATACCTTAGCAAATTATATACAAAGAGAACATCATGTTACTATTTTACAACAAATGTTTGAACGGATTAGAAGTTACAACATGAGATTAAATCCTAAGAAATGTGTCTTTGGAGTTGACTCTGGTAAATTATTAGGATTTGTAATATCTAAGCGAGACATTGAGGTTGATACTGAAAAAGATTAAAGCTATTGTTAATATGCCTCCTCCTAAGAAAATTTCTCAATTACAAAGTTTACAAGGAAAAATTCAAGCTATTCATCACTTTGTTTCCAACTTAGCTCATAGAACCATTCCTTTTACTTCCTTGCTTAGAAAGGATATCACTTTCTCTTGGAATAATGAATGTAAACAATCTTTTGAGAAATTTAAGGAGTATCTTGCTAATCCTCCTATCTTACAACCAACTAAATTTGATAAACCCTTCCATTTTTATACTTCAGCGACTCCAAAAGCCATGAGTGTGTTGTTAGCTCAAAATGATATTAAAGGTAAGGAAAGACCTATGTATTACATTAGTCGGACTTTAGTTGATTATGAAACAAGATACACAGATTTGGAAAGACAATTTAGTTGTATTTTATGCATGTTAGAAACTCAGACATTATCTTATAAATGCTCAAGTCAATGTGATTGTTAAATTTGATCCTTTAAAACATCTTTTCTCACAAACTATCTCTCTGGCTATCTGGAAAAGTGGGTGATGTTACTTATAGAATTTGATCTTAATTTCATTTCTTAGAAGTCAATTAAGGGACAAGCTTTAACATATTATTTAGCTGAAGCTCCTTTTCCTCACTTTGATACATGTTCTACTTCAATAGAATTCCCCGATGAAAAAATTCTAGCTATTCAACAAGATGATGTTTGGGAATTATATTTTGATGGATCTAGATGTAAGACAAGTTCTGGTGTTGGTATTATCTTGATTCCTCCTATGAAAAAGCCAATTCCTTTATCATACAAAATAACCTTTCCTTGTACTAATAACATTGTAGAGTATGAAGCTCTTATAGATGGCCTATGAGTAACTTCACCCCTTGACATCAAACACTTGCAAATATTTGGAGATTCACAATTAATTGTTGAATAAATTAAAGGACATTATCAGACTAAGAATGATAAAATGACACAATATAGAGATTTGGCCATGTATGTTCTTTCATAGTTCTCTTCTAATACAATTCAAGCATTAAATAGGAAAGATAACTGACATCCAAATGCCATGGCAAGTGTAGCTTCTATGGTTTGTCTTGAAAATAATACTAAAAAATTTCAATTAACTATACAAACTCTTAAAAACCCTGTAATTTCTAAAAATATTACCTCTGATTGTTTTGCATTCGAATGAACGGTATTCTCATATCTTTCACTTTTTAAAAGATGGTAATTTTCCTAAATCAGCAACAAGGAACACACGTAATCATTTTAGGAAGCTTGCAACACATTACATCATTTTAGGGGACACACTTTACAAATGTTCTTATGAGGGTTTATTATTAACATGTCTTAATAGAACCGAGATTTTGGTAGCTTTGGAAAAAGCTCATTCTGGATCTTGTGGGGGAGATTTTGGTGGAAAATCTCAGGTTAATAAATTACTTAGAATGGGATATTATTGGAAAACAATGGAACATGACTCTTTCATGTTTGTTAAGGAATGTCCTCAATGTAAAAAACATAGTAATTTGATTCATGATCCTACTCGTGAGCTTTTTAATCAAGTTTATCCATGGCCTTTTAGTATTTGGGGTTTTGATCTTATTGGAAAAATCTCACCTAGTTCATCTCAAGGACATACATGCATCCTGACTACTACAGATTACTTCATGAAGTGGGTAGAAGTTGTCCCTCTTCATTCAACAACTATGAATTTTATTTGTGATTTCATCCTTAACAATATCATAACATGATTTGGTATCCCTTTGATTATAGTTTTGGATAATGGTACCTCTTTTAAGAATAAAGAAGTCACAAAATTCTTGGAGAAATATCAAATTCAACATAGATTTTCAACTCCTTATTATCCTCAATCTAATGATCAATCTGAAGCATCAAATAAAATCATTGAACAAATCTTGAGAAAAATAGTTAACAAGCATGCGAAAGATTGGCATACTCAATTGACTTATGCTTTATGGGCTTATAGGACTAGTGTTTGTACTACCATGGGTACTTATCCTTACAACCTTGTTTATGGTACTAATGCTATTATACCTTTGGATTTAAAAATACATTCTTTACATGTTTTATTTCATAGGACAATTGATAAAGATACTTTTTGAGAACAACGCTTACAAGAGCTATAAATGTTGGATGAACAATGAATATATGCTTTAGAACATGTACAAGCTTATCATAAATTTCTTTAGAAACAATATAGTAATAAGGTAATTGAATGAGCATTTTTGGTTGGTGATTTAGTCTTATATGAAAATCAATGAAATTTGAATGCTTTACTGGGCGAAAAAGGAAAATTTAGCCCTAATTGGCTTGGACCTTTTGTTGTAATTGAAGACTTTGGTTCAGGTGCTATAAACTTGCTGATATGGATGGTGTTTATTTTAAGGAACCTATTAATATCATGCATCTCAAATGTTATTATCCTTAATTTTCTTCCTTCATCTCAATATGCATTTATATGTTCCTTATAAAATAATTATGTTTGTTTTATAGGCTATGTAGTTTTATAAAAATTACATTTGAATATATTTATGGACTTACTTTCTTTCTATTAAGTTTTATAATGATGAAAACAATGTAATCAAACTTAGAACTAATCAGTAGAGAAAATTTTTCACTCATTAAATGTTTTTCAGTTTGATACATATGTGGCCCATGGCCCTATCTATCACTCCATCTCTCTCTAGGATCTGATAGCCAATGAATCCTAGCTCTCTCTGGCCTATGATAGGAAGATGAAGATCTATGTGTTTGTGAGTGACTCCTCAATATTATCATCTCACACATGTCTACCATTAGCTTCTCTTCTCTCTCTTTACATAACCTTAGCTCCCATTGGACAGATGTAAAGATATCAACATGCCTATTGGGATCTCTGCAACCAATAGAAGAATCTCACTCACTCACTGGTAGTTGGTAGGATATACATGTATCCTTCAGTATCTTAGATACAAAACTCCTCCACTCTACTACACTAGTTGTAGAAGAAAAATGCATTTATCAATCTATTGCTTTTTCATCTTAA
Source organism: Chamaecyparis obtusa (assembly GCA_027943335.1). Classification (NCBI taxonomy): domain Eukaryota; kingdom Viridiplantae; phylum Streptophyta; class Pinopsida; order Cupressales; family Cupressaceae; genus Chamaecyparis; species Chamaecyparis obtusa. The sequence continues at coordinate 1,487,074 of BSBK01008899.1, read as the reverse complement.
AATAAAAGTTACATTTTCAATCAATTTCATGTTTCATACTTGGATCTCCCTCCTGGATGTCACTAAAAGGTTTGGATGGTGGGGGCATGGAGTGACTACTCTCTCCATGTTCACTAGGTCTAGGTCTCGATGATGGTGTCTTTGTGTGGGTGTGTGGAGGTCATCGTGATCTCAATGGTGATGCATCAAAAATATGCACATCCACACTAGTATCATCAACTAGGAGCATCTCCTCTACTCTCTCCTCCTCCATAGGGTCTCACTTGGAGATGTGCTCCTCCTCATCTCTAAGATCCTCATCATCCTCTATTGTACCACTATCCCAATGTGTCCTCTCTGAAAGGCCTAGATCACCTATAGGATAATCCTTAGAAAAGATGGGGTGGGTCCCCTGCAGACTCCATTATTTAATTTAATCTCAGCTCATGCCTGAATAGGTCACATCTGATGGTACCTCTATGTCTTCTACCTCATCTTCATCATTATCTTCTATATCTACTACCGATGGTCCACATATGGAGTTAGGTCTTTGATAATACCTCATCGGATGTACATAACAAGGTACTTCTCTGGGGACTCCCTGTAGTAGCCCAAACTATTTCTTCACCTGATCATGATAGTATGGCATCACTATATGATTTTGATGACCCTCTAGTAGCTTCTGTTGTTGTGACTGTCTCATCTAATACTATGTATCCAACCACTCTATCATCTGGCAGTAGGGTCTCCATATCACCTATGTGCCTAGAATTTAGTCTAGATGTACCCTCCAATAGAGGATATCTCCAAACTGCTAGGCATCTCTGAAAGGATAAGAAAATCCTCTTTATTTACTCACATCTACCATCATAGGGGCACTCTATGGATGTGTACATATAAATTTCTCAAACATCCAAATCTAAAAGAGTGTGCATATCGTAAGACTCTCTCTTTGGTATCTGACTAGATGACATAGCTCATGGTATAGCTGAGCCAACATGCTGTGACCCCATGAGAACACTATCCTCTCTGTCTCCATCCTTTGTATAGGATGAGTGAGAAGTGCCAAAAAGATGGTACCCTTTATGTTGGGTAACACAACCAAGGATACTATATAGAGCATCACTCTCTGTACCAAAGGTGTAGGGCCTCATAGTATGGATGCTAAAAGAATATGATCTACACAAGTTCACATCTATGGAACCCATCCCAAACAATACTCTACATATGCAAGGATCTCCTCAAACTCTCATTGTACTCTTAGTTTGATTGGCTCGCCTCGAACTAGAAGTCATAGGATTCTATAGACATCCTCTAGTATCACATTAATCTCTCTTGAGGGAAGATGGAAGGAGCATATATCCTCATGTAATGTCCCCACCAGGGAACCCATAAGGAATCAGGTCTATGACCTAAAATTACAACTATATTTTTTTTTTACATTCTAACATACCATCATTACTATTCACAAGTACATTCCTTAAGGTTCCCTTAATGAATTCATTTACCATTATTAAGTATTTCATTTTATTACTTAGTCTATCAAATTCTATTTCCATTACAACTTCAATTTACATTGATTCCATTTCACATCAAAACCAATTACATTAATGAACAAGTGGAATAAATTTTCCTTACTAACTAACATGTAATTTACCTTTGCAAGTGAAACAAGCACACATTACTTATCACATCCACTAAGCACATTTATTCTTTCATATTTATTTACTCCTTAACAATATCTATGCTCAACTCAATTGCACCATCAAAACTCAATTAAACTTTTCCATTAAGAGTCCTTACTTTCTATTTTCAATATAATAATAGAAATAATGTAAAGTACTTAACCATATATTGATAACCAACATAAACCATTTAATGAATCATTTTTTCCACGAGTTTAACTTCCACAAATTATCAACTATAACCTTGTAAACATCTAGTAAAGGATTTATATTAAAACCTAGTTTGAATAACCCGACATTACTCACATTGAAATATACATTTAAGAAATCACATCCGATTACTTCTTTCAATAACATACATGTTCCTTTTTCCCTTATTATTTCACTTGGAGATACCCTTGAACCCTTAGCATATCTTTTCACTAATCATATATCAAAAGAAGTTTACAGATCCACAAGTACTTTAATTACAAAGATTTTCATAGAGCCATTACTTTCAATTTCATTTAAAATTCACAAGAGATATAAGGTAGGAATTTCACATTGATTTAACCATATTCAATCCCCTTCCCTTCCCTTATACATAGCTTATTTCTTACAATTTCCTTTTACAAACATAATTATAGTTACTGCACATTGCCCAAAGGCATCAAGATTCCCAAAGCTCACCACACATCTTTACATCTCGATAAAAAAAGATAGAGATACATGATACAAGAATAGAATCTTCACCACTGAACAACTCAGAATCCAAGCCATGACATGAAACACGAACCATACCTTGAAAGAGATTTTCCACCCAACCATGTGAAATTGATAAAGTTCCACCCCCCATGATAGGAGATAGAACCAAGGTACTCTCAAGACCTTAAGGAAATCTAAGTCTCAAATACCAATAAACCAAAGCTCAAAAGAACAAGAATAAAGCACATAAAATATCATCATACTATAACATCGAGGTTAAGGTTCTAGGAGACCACCTAAGTGAGTGTCATCACACAACCTCTGTATTGGGATCCACCCTGGCAACCATGTAACCTCAATCCCCCCTTTATGAATAGGGATCCACCCTAGTAGTTATCCCTAGTTCTAGTACTCCAATCAAGTCTATGTGGCCATTATTATGTTTTCTTTCATTATCTTTTGAATCTGCCCTTCCCAGGTTAATTTTTAAGGTTATCACTTTTTACAAACCCACCCATAGGATCATCTAGCGACCACTTTAGGTTTCAAAAACCTATGGTGAGCCAATAACATAGGTTTCCTATTCCCTTACCCCATCACAATCCAAAGACACAAAATAACACTTCCATGTCCCGATTCATAGGTTTAGGAAACTCCCCTACGCACTCGGGCCCTCAGAGCAAGTCCTAACCTTAGCCATATACATAACAAGAACCATTGGAGGAATGTTTATCATAGGACATCTCAAAGAAAAATATAAAACTTTCCACATGCATAAGTACAACTTTCCAAGGCTAATTTATAGGTCTAAGGAACCCTCCCGTGCACATAGGCCACCTGAGACGAGTCCTAACCTCATAAACTAAGCTCAAGAATATGCCAAGTGAAAAAACATCAAAATTATACCATATAACCTCAACACAAAAAGTAATAAACATACATAGGGGATACACACTTCCACATGCATAAACACCTCATTTCATAGCTTATTTTTTATAAGTCTAAGAAAAACCCATGTGCCTAAAATTTGGCTAAGTCTGAAATTTTCAAAAAACCAAAAACTATAATTTGCATCTTAACTCCTATGAAGCTAAAACATATCTCAATCATCCTAGAAGGTACCTAATTCCTTTATACAAGTATAACTTAAAGTATAAGAATTCTTATACTTAAATGTTATACTTGTATAAATCTTGTTTTCCTCACTTAACACTAATCTGCTCGGTTCACACTAGCTTTCTCAGTCACCACTAACTTGCTCAATCACCACTAACCTACTCAGTCACCACTAACTTGCTTGGTCAACACTAAACTAATTGCCAGGAACTACAAAATATGACTGTAACATCTGACTTGCGAGTAAAATTGGGTGTTATGGGAACTATGGTTGCCTAATCTGGGCACGACCCATTTGAGATCTACCAGTTTCCCTTCAAAAATGGCCCACCAATCCATCCTATCTATCTAAGAAATATGTTTTGGATCTGGACAAAGAAAGGTGGTGCAAAAGAGGTATGAAGCTATAGGGTTGAAATAGAAGTTCTAAAGCCTCGAACAACTCATGGACATTCCGGAATAGAAAGGAGATACAAGGAGAATGCTAAGGACCCTACATCCTCTTAGAAATGCAGAAATATTCATATACATACCACATGGAAAAATATTTAAACATAATCCCAAACTCCAAATCACTAATAAAGGCACAACATATATATGTATAACATAATCATTCTAAAATTTACATAGGCAATACAACACACAGAGAACATATTCATACACAAAGAGGAAGAATGGAGATTCTTCCTAGTTTAGACCCTACCTTGGGTCCTGCAGAGAATCCTCTTCCCTTGACTGGAGAATCTCTGCGAAACTTCAGAGTAGACATCCTTCTCAAAATATTCTTTTGGCAATCAATTCTAAGCAATCCTCACACAGATGACTTCACCAACCAGAGGCTCTCAAATTCAAATAAACTTTCACCAAATTTTTTTTGGAGAAATCAATTAAAAACAACTCAGAATAAAACAAATCTTCCAAAATTATCCTCCAACTATGTCATTGGAGGAGTTTCTTTACGGGAAGCAACTTCTCCAACTTCCATAGTTGGTTGAAGGGCCAACCAAATAATTTCCCGTAAAAGACTTAATCAAGGTTTTAATAAATTTAATTAAAATAGTCTCAAAAGAAAACCATAACAAGAAAACTTCAACAAATAACTATCAAGGA
>BSBK01008899.1:1382500-1477500 GCA_027943335.1 Chamaecyparis obtusa | reverse complement strand
GACAGTTTCTATTTCAAGGATTGAATAGTAGATTTGAATACCCTTTTCATCAAACTTTCAGGATCTGCGAACAAAATTTCTGTCGAAGCTATTTTTAGGTCAAGGTCAAATTTTACTAGGGGGTAAGATTGTACCCCAGGTAAGATCTTACCCCGATTTCAGGGTCAAAGTTGACTTTCCTCGGGATTGGAAAATATTTCTTGTTTTTCTCTGTTTCAATTTTCTTGGTCCTAGATCTGGCTGTAGACTTTCCCAAAACTGTACATAGACATCAGAAAATAGATATTTCTAGATCATCTTTACTATGAGGTATGTACTTGATCCTATCTAATTTCAAGAATTTCTAGATTTACATTATTTTAATTCATTAATATATCCATATCTATGTATGTAATAAAGAAATGGTTATTTAGGATCTTTACTAGGTACATTGTGAAAACCCCTACCTATGCCTCCATTTTAACACATTACAAGTGCATCTTTTGTGGGCATCATTCCCACTGGGGTTTACTCTTTGATCAAGAGGTTCCCTAGTCAACGTATCTTTTGTTATTGTGTTATTGTGTATGTATATCTTTCTATGGTTGTTGATTATATTACTTACATGGTTGAAATTTGTTAAAGGTGATAAAAGTTTTATTTATTTGATAACTGATTCACCCCCCCCCCTCTCAGTTAGCTTGGTGGAATTTAATTTCTAACATAACTATCTTAATGAATTCATTTCCTTACCTACTTTTCACAACATACACCTTTTAGAAATGAGATAGAACAAATAGAACATTTCTTATTCCATACATCTAAACTTTCCTTTTTCATTTATTTCCCATTACCCTTATCTACACATAATTCATTTGTACTTCCAAAACATAGATAATCTTCCAATTTACGAACCCTTTCTTTCCATTTTCTATTTAAATTATTCAAAGAGAGATAGAGCAGAAGGTACACAACTACATTCATTCATTACAATTTTATGATTCCATTTAATCATTCCCTCATGACACTCATAATACTAGCCCTCCCATATTACATTGCTTCCTTCTTACAATTACAATTATGTCACATAGTCCAAAGTCATAGAGAGATAGCTACATAAAGTTGCCCAAGGGCTTACAATACATCTTTACATCTTGAATACAAAAGATAGAGATACATGACACAATAAAGGATATCTTCACCAAGGAATAAATCTGAATCCAATCCAAGACACAAACCACGAACAATACCTCAAAAGAGATTTGCCACCCAACCATGTGAAACTGGTAAAGTTCCACCCCTCGTGCTAGGAGATAGAACCAAGGTACTCTCAAGAACTTAAGGAAATCTAAGATGCAAAACTCCAAGAAACCAAAACTCAAAACAAAAAGAGTAAAGCACATAAAACATCACCATACTATAACACCAAGGTCAAGGTTCTAGGATACCACCTAAGTGAGTTTCATCACACAACCTATATATTGGGATCCTTCCTAGCAACCATGTATCCCCGGTCTCCCCTTTATGAATAAGGATCCATCTTGGAAATTATCCCTGGTTCTGGTACTCCAATTATCTCTATGTGGCCTTATTAAATTTTATTTCATTATCTTTTGAATCCCCCCTTCCCAAGTTGATTTTTAAGGTTATCACTTAATTAAAAACTCACCTATAGGATCATATGGCAACCACTTTGGGTTCCAACACTTATGGTGAGACACTCACCTAGGGTTCCTAGTTCCCTACCCTAACACAAGCACAAAGAACAAGGAAACACTTCACATGTTCTAAATCATAGGTTTAGGGAACTCTCTTGTGTACTCATGCCCTCAGGATGAGTCCTAACGTTATCCATATGCATAATAAGAGTCATAGAAAGGATGTCAAATTAAAGACACCTAAAATACAATATTGTAACTCACCTCATGCATTAATTTAACATTATCAGGGGTAAAATGTTGCAAACCAAACTCATGAGAAAAAAATACAGATATCATAGGCCAAAATCCAAGCCCAAAATGACCAAATCAAATTGGAGTAAAATAAATGAAGGATTCATAACTAAAAATCTACATAAAACACAAGAAGGAAAAACCTCAACCAAATCTTCCTAATCCTTCCTAAACATTCCTAGAATATTCCTTAAACTTCCCTCAACCATAAATATACATATAAAAATACTTAATATCATCCAAATATCTATAACCATAACCCTCCTAGGAAGAAATTTGGAAGAGATAAATTATCATTTAATACAACATTCTTCCTTAAAACACTACACATCTCCAAATTCAAAAACCAAATCAATACATCATTAGAAATAGAAACCTTACAAACCATAAGAACATTAAATACAATATATAAACAATAATAAACTTTCCAGGAAGAGACTTGACTAAGTAATCTTACAAACACATGTACTACAACTTCATGTAAACAATATAATTTTACAACCAAATAATTTCTTTAATAATTAATACAACCACAAAATTTTTAAAACCATATTAAATATTACATATATCCTATTTTCATACACATATCAAACATATAGGAAAGAAGGTGATTCTTCCTGGTTCTAGATCCTACCTAGAGTCCTGCAGAGAAATCCCTTCTAGAGTTGAGCACATCACATCAATCCTTTCAAGCTCTAAGAACTGGATGCCCTCTGGAAAAAAAATATACCCCAATCCTTCTGAATATAATCTTCCTTCCTCCTCTAGAAATCTCCCATATTTCTCTCATCTCCTAATTAAATACTTCAAATCCACCATTTCTTCTCTGAGACAAACAATTCAAAATTTCTTCCGAAAAAACCCCAAATCTTTTTCCAATTTCTCCATGTTGTCCTCTTGGATAGACCCACACACAAAGATCTATAACTTTTGAACTAGATTATATTTCTTTGATCTCTCTAGTAAGAAGTGATGCAATTGGGTTCTGCAATGCCCCTTCAACCCTATCAAGTCTTGGTTATGTTCACTTGAAATTAGGAAGGACTATATGTGAGAATGATCCTTCTTGAGATGGTTTCTTAAACTAAACCTCTTCCAACATATCATAACTTCATATTTTAATGTGGGAAATAATAATATTTACATAAGTATGTTCCTTTATATCTTCATGTGTGTCAGTGATAGGATCACCTGATAGGCTTATATGCTTCCATGTGAAATGCTCATTATTAATACTTATGTGTACATTAGGTTAATTGATTATAATTATTTAAGGGTTAGATGGGTTACATTCTCTAATAATGTTACTTGGGATTAGACATAATTAATGCACTTATGGTTATATGATTTTTTTATCTTGATTTGATAATGGGACATTTTGAGTACATGTTTGATGATTAAATGGGTTTGTGAAAGATAATAGATGATTTATAATTACATGATTATGTTATGATTCATTATTGTTATACAATATAGAAAAGAGATCATTTTGATACTAACCACATTAATCCAATTATGCTTTGTTGATGCAACTGTTTGATGTGACTGTCGGATGAGGGGAGGTAGTAGTAGTTACTCCTTCAGGAGGTCCACACAATGTCATACTCTCCCTTCTTGTTTGAAATTGTTTGTATATATATATATATATATATATATATATATATATATATATATATATATATATATATATATATATATATATATATATATATATATATATATATATATATATATATATATATATATATATATATATATATATATATATATATATATATATATATATATGCTTCCATGTGAAATGCTCATTATTAATATTTATGTGTACATTAGGTTAATTGATTATAATTATTTAAGGGTTAGATGGGTTACATTCTCTAATAACATTGCTTGGGATTAGACATGATTAATGCATTTATGGTTATATGATTTGTTTATCTTGATTTGATAATGGGACATTTTGAGTACATGTCTAATGATTAAATGGGTTTGTGAAAGATAATAGATGATTTATAATTACATGATTATGTTATGATTCATTATTGTTATACAATATAGAAAAGAGATTATTTTGATACTAACCACATTAATCCAATTATGCTTTGTTGATGCGACTATCTGATGTGACTGTCAGATGAGGGGAGGCAGTCGTAGTTAGTCCTTCAGGAGGTCCACATGATGTCGCACTCTTCCTTCTTATTTGCAATTGTTTATATATATATATATATATATATATATATATATATATATATATATATATATATATATATATATATATATATATATATATATATATATATATTGGTGTACTTGGTTGGTGTTGTAGGATGGAGGTATCAGGCATCAACTCCACCTGGCTACATAGGTCTGAGCGTGCTTTAAAAATTCTCAAACTATTTTTGTGTGGAGATATTACCAAGATTACTCTCAAGATTACTTGGGGACTTAGATTTTTGTTTAGGAGGTTACCCTACTTAGGGAATTTGAATGCGGTATGTGATGTGGTCTTTTGATTTATGATTTGATGTCATTTTGTGATTTATGATGTGATTTAGATTTATCCTTATTAGTATATGTATAAGTGTCTATTGATTGTATGTTATATAGGTATTGTGTATATGTGGGTGCACACACATATACCTGTGCTTATATAAATAATAGTATTTGTATGTTTTTTTAATGATTGTTTAAATGGTATGTTATTTATAATAATTAAATGAAGTGGATTAAATAAAAGTTAAAATAATATTAGTAATAATAATAAAAGAAAATTTATTTGTATTAAAACTAGCTATCTAGGAGGGAGTTGAACTCGAGACCTCCTAGAAGTTAGGCTAGTTAGTTTCCATGTGTGCTATGTGTTTCCTTGATAGTTATTTGTTGAAGTTTTCTTGTTATGGTTTTCTTTTGAGACTATTTTAATTAAATTTATTAAAACCTTGATTAAGTCTTTTATGGGAAATTATTTGGTTGGCCCTTCAACCAACTATGGAAGTTGGAAAAGTTGCTTCCGTAAAGCAACTCCTCCAACCACATAGTTGGATGATAAATAATTGAAGATTTTGTATGCGGTGAGAGGATAATTTTGGGAAGATTTGTTTTCTTCTAAGTTGTTTTTAATTGATTTGTCCAGAAATTTTAGGTGAAAGTTTATGTGAATTTGAGAGCCTCTGGTTAGTGAAGTCATCTGTGTGAGGATTGCTTAGAATTGATTACCAGAGGAAGATTTCCAGAAGGATATCTACTCAAGGATTGAAGTTTCGCAGAGATTCTCCAGCCAAGGGAAGTGGATTCTCCATAGGACCCAAGGTAGGGTCTAAACTGGGAAGAATCTCCTTTCTTCCCCTTTGTGTATGAATGTGTTCTTTGTGTGTTGTATTGTCTATGTAAATTTTAGAACAATTATGTTATACATATATATGTTGTTCCTGTATTAGTGATTTTGAGTTTAGGATTATGTTTAAATATTTTTCCATGTTGTATGTATATGAATATTTATGCATTTGTAAGAGGCTGTAAGGTCCTTAGCATTCTCCTTGTATCTCCTTTCTTATCTAGAATGTCCATGAGTTCTTCAAGGCTTTAGAACTTCTCTTTCAACCCTACAGTTTCATATCTATTTTTGAACCACCTTTCTTTGTCCAAATCTAGAATAGATTTGTTAGATAGATAGGATGGATTGATGGTCCATTTCTAAAGGGAAACTGGGAGATCTCAAATGGGTCATGCCTAGATTAGGAAACCATAGTTCCCATAACACCTATTTTACCCACAAGTCAGAGTTGACAGTCGCCTTTTTGTAGTTTCTGGCAATCGGTTAATCGAGCAAGTTAGTGGTGACCAAGCAAGTTAGTTCTAGCCAAGCAAGTTAGTGTTGAACGAGAAAGTTATTGTTGACCGAGCAAGTTAGTGTTGACCAAGCAAGTTAGTGGTGACCGAGTAAGTTAGTGTTGACCAAGTCAGTTAGTGGTGACCGAGCAAGTTAGTGTTGACCGAGTAAGTTAGTGTTGACCGAGCAAGACAAGATTTATATAAGTCTAACATTTAAGTATAAGTTCTTATACTTTAATTTATACTTGTATAAAGGAATTAGGTACCTTCCAGGATGATTGGGATAGGTTTCTACTTCATAGGAGTTAAGATGCAAATTATAGTTTCTGGTTTTTATTAAATTTTAGACTTGGCCAAATTTCAGGCACATGAGTTTTTTCTAGATTTATAAAAACAAGCTATGGAAGGTTGTGTTTAGGCATGTGGAGGTTTTTATCCCCTATGTATGTTTATTACTTGTTTTGAGGTTATATGGTATACTTTTGATGTTTTTGCACTTGGCACATTCTTGAGCTTAGTTTATGATGCTAGGACTCATCTCGGTGGCTTGTGTGCATGGGAGAGTTCCTTAGACCTATAAATGAACCTTGGAAAGTTGTACTAATGCATGTGGAAAGTTTTATGTCTTTCTATGAGATGTCTTATGATAGACATTTTTCCAATAGTTCTTGTTATGTATATGGGTGAGGTTAGGACTCGTTCTGAGGGCTTGAGTGTGCAGGGGACTTCCCTAAACCTATGAATCAGGACTTGGAAGTGTTATCTTGTATTTGTGGATTGTGATGGGGTAAGGGAATAGGAACCCTATGTGAGTGGCTCACCATAGGTTTTGGAACCCAAAAGTGGTTTCCAAATGATCCTATGGGTGGGTTTGTAAAAATTGATAACCTTAAAAATTAACTTGGGAAGGGGGGATTCAAAAGATAATGGAAGAAAACATAATAATGGCCACACAGACCTGATTGGAGTACTGGGACTAGGGATAACTACCAGGGTCAATCCCTATTCATAATGGGGGGACTGAGGTTACATGGTTGCCAAGGTGGATCCCAATACATAGGTTGTGTGATGACACTCACTTAGGTGGTCTTCTAGAACCTTAACCTCGGTGTTATAGTATGATGATATTTTATGTGCTTTATTGTTGTTCTTTTGAGCTTTGATTTATTGGTATTTGAGACTTATATTGCTTTAAGGTCTTGAGATTACCTTGGTTCTATCTCCTAGCATGGGGGGTGGAACTTTATCAGTTTCACATGGTTGGGTGGGAAATCTCTTTTGAGGTATTGTTTGCGGTTTGTGTCATGGCTTGGATTCTGATTTGTTCAGTGGTGAAGATTTTTTTCTTGTATCATGTATCTCTATCTTTTTCTATTGATATGTAAAGATGTATGGTGAGCCTTGGGAAAACTTGATGTAATAATCTCTCTATATGCCTTCAGGCAATGTGCAGTAACTGTAATTATGTTTGTAAAAGGAAATTATAAGAAATAAGTTATTTTAAAGGGAAGGGTAAAATTATGAATCTGAAAAGGGGATTGAATATGGTTAAATCAATGAGAAATTCCTACCTTATATCTCCCGTGAATTTTAAATGAAATTGAAAGTAATGATTCTATGTAAACTTTTGCAAAGCACTTATAGTTGTAAACTTCTTAAGAAATACTCATTTTGATATGTGGAATAGTGAAAAGATATGCTAAGAGTTCAAGGGTATCTCTAGGTGAAATAATAAGGGTAAGAAACATGTATGGTATTAAAATAGTGATGAGATGTGATTTCTTAAATGTATATTTCAATGTGAGTGATGTCAGGTTATTCAAACTAGGTTTTAATATAAATCATTTACTAGATGTTACAAGGTTATAGTTGATCATTTGTGGAAGTTAAACTTGTGGCAAAAATGATTCATTAAATGGTTTATGTTGGTTATCAATATATGGTTAAGTACTTTACACTCTTTCTATTATTATATTGAAAATAGAAAGTAAGGACTCTTAATGGAAAAGTTTAATTGAGTTTTGATGGTGCAATTGAGTTGAGCATAGATACTGTTAAGGAGTAAATAAATATGAAATAATAAATGTGCTTAGTAGATGTGATAAGCAATGTGTGCTTGTTTCACTTCTAAAGGTAAATTACGTGTTAATCGATAAGGAAAATTAATTCCACTAGTTCATTAATGTAATTGGTTTTGATGTGAAATGGAATCAATGTAAATTGAAGTTGTAATGGAAATAGAATTTGATAGATTAAGTAATAAAATGAAATACTTAATAATGGTAAATGGATTCATTAAGGGAACCTTAAGGAATGTACTTGTGAATAGTAATGATGGTATGTTAGAATGTAAAAAACAATATAGTTGTAATTTTAGGTCATAGACCTGATTCCTTATGGGTTCCCTGGCGGGGACATTATAGGTTCTTACCAACATATTGAAAACTTAGCAAGATCCAATGGTTGGTTAGAGAGATATGGCCTTCGTATCATGACTTTATTTTTCTTGCAACAATTGTTTCTCTATTTTTTAAGAAAAATAAAACACTATTATTTTTCTCAACTCTTGATGAATAACACCATTTTCAAACTGAAATCCCCCTTATCCAAAAATCTTCATCCTCCAAATATTCATATCCAACCATATGGTTGGAGGAGTGTCTTTATAGGAAGCAACTTATCCAACTACTATAGTTGGTTTAAAATATTAAACAACTCCCCTAAGTATAAATAAATATTTCATTATTTTGATTGAATTATTTTACTTTACCAAACCCATAAATATAATAAAGATAATTAAGATTACCAAGTAACTCACATAGCCCAAATGGAAACTAACTAGCCTAACTCCTAGGAGGCCTGAGATTCAAAACCCCTAGGTAAGCTAGTTTTACTCTAAAAAGATATAATTAATTATAATCATTTTATTTTTATTTTATAATAAATTATTTACTCTATTATTATAAAAATATATTCAAACATACAAAACAAACACATAACTATATAAATATATTTATATACATGTAAGTATATATGTGTGCACCCATATATACATACACATATATAATAAATTAAACCACATACATCCAAATATATATTTAAAACATAGAAAATCATAATACTTTAACATACATAAAGAATACAAAAAACACAATCTAAAAAATAAATCTCCAAAATCAAGAATTCATTATATGGATCAAACCCCCAAGCTAAGGTGACTTCCTAAACAGGAACCTAAGCCAACAAGGAATCCTTTAGAGTATCTTGGAAATATCTCCACACAACAACATTCAAGGATTTGATGGCACACTTAGACCTATGTAGCCAGGTGAAGTCGATGTCTAGTACCTACATCCTACACCATCAAGTTGAGAGAACATATATACCAACATATATATATATATATATATATATATATATATATATATATATATATATATATATATATATATATATATATATATATATATATATATATATATATATATATATATATATAACATAGTGACAGACAAGGAGGGAGAGTGCGACATCCTATGGATCTCCCGTAGGAGTGACTATGACTACCTCTCCTCATCCCACAAGCACATTAGATAGTTTCAATATCAAAGCATAAATGGATTAGTAAGGTTAGCTCCAGAATAATCATTACTCCATATTGTAAAACACTAACCCCTTCTTCACAAAACTGCACTTCTTCAAATTAATCAACAATTTTTCTTCCCTTAACTTCTCAAACACCATACGAATATGCATCATATGCTCCTCTAATGTCTTACTATAGATAAAAATATCATCTAGGTAAATAATGACAAACTTACATAGAAATTCTTTCAGAACCTCATTCATCAGCCACATGAAAGTACTCAGTGCATTGGTTAGCCCAAAAGGCATGACTAACCACTCATATAGTCCTTCCTTTGTCTTGAAGCCAGTCTTCCATTCATCTCCTTCTCTAATCCAAATCTGATGATATCCATTCTTCAGATCTATCTTTGAGAAATATACAGCTCCGCTCAAGCAATCCATAATATCATCCATCTGTGGAAATGGAAACCTATACCTGATTGTGATATTGTTTATAGCCTAGAATCTGTACACATTCTCCATTCTCCATTCTTTTTCAGTGCTACTACTACTATTACAACACATGGACCCAAGCTCTCTCAAATCAAACCCTTCTATAATAACTCATGTAATTCTCTATTCAACTCTTCACTTTCTGCTAGTGTCATTCTATGTGCTACCTTATTTGGAAAACTCACTCCTAGGATCAAGTTCTTCTGATGACTAATCTTCCTGACTGGTGGTAATCCATCAGGCATATTATTAGATACAATATCTTGAAACTCATTCAACAAATCTACAACTTCTACAGGTACATATTCTACTTCCTCTTTACCAACTTTTGGAATTAAAGCAAAACACACATGTGCATGCCTCATACCATCTAGGAATTTTCTTCCATCAACAAAATTTATTCTTGCACTACAACATACCTTTTCTTCTATGTCCTTCAATGGATTTAGCTTATGTCACACTCCATCCTTTGTCATGGAATAGGTATTCACATGACCATCATGTATAGCACACTTATCAAACTGCCACGGTCTTCTCAATAACATATGACATGCACCCATAGGTATGATATCACATATTATCTCATCATGGTACCCGCCAATCTTGAATTTCACTAGGCAATGTTCATTAACCATGAACTTGTGGTCATATTGGACCTAGGCAATCCGGTATGGATGTGGGTGTTTTTGTGTCTTTAGCTTTAAATTTATCACCATCTCTTCTAACACTAGATTGTTAGTGCTACCGCTATCGATAATTAAATCAAAAAACTTATCCTCACACTTGTACCTAGTGTGAAATAGGCTCCTCCTTTGCTCAGGTTCATTCTCACCACTCAGTAGGACTCTTCTGTTAATCAATGTTTCTCCTCTCTCAACATCTTTAGAATGTGATGATCTGGCATCTTCATCTACATGTGCAACTCTAGCCTAGCCTTTAGTTCTCCTATATGTCCTTCCTTGGCATTGAGGACATCCAAATGCCCTATGACCTTCTCCAAATGAAAACATGTCCCACGAAAGCCTCCCCTTTTAGATCCTTGTCCTCTTCCTCTTCCTCTCTGATCTCTATTATTTGATCTTGGAAATGGTTGGAATTGTTTCCTCATTGATTATGAATGCTACTAGCCTCATCCTTCTTTTTTGGATCTTCATTTCAGTCTCCATAAGACAGTCCACAGGATCTTCCACCATGACCTCTTCTGGTTTGTTTACTTTCAAATTTCTTGTTCAGATTTTTCTCTACTTTTAGGGCAAACTGGTATGCCTCTTCAATACTATTTATTCAAAATAGATTTAACTCCTCCTGAATGCTTGGCCTCAACCCATTAAGATAATGGGAAACTTTCTCCTTATTAGCTTCCGCATGGCCTGTTCTAATGAGGATTCGATAGAATTCCTCTATATACTCCTGAATAGATCTTCCTGCTTGCTTCAAACTCTGCATTTTCTTTAGTAGGTCAAGGTCATAGTCAAAAAGAATGAACCATTGCTTTAATTTATCCACCATTCAATCTCATCTTGTGATTTTATCCTTTCCTCTTCTATTTCTCTCCAATTGAATCTCTTGCCACCAATTCTTCGCATGACCCTACAGTCTAGCCTTCAAAAACTTGACCTGATCAGGATCCTCAATATCTTCATTCTCAAAATATTATTCACATTCATTGATCTAGTCAATAAACTCCTCTAGGTTAAGATTTCCTAACAATGTAGGAACCTCAATCTTAGGTCTTTTCTCAATCTTGGAAATGGCTCAGAAAAGTCTTTCTTCTTCACAATTTCAACTTCTCCTTCAAAATTTCCTTCTTCACCTTCATCCTCACTTTCATCTCTAACATTAAGATTCATTCCTCTATGAATCTCTTCTTGGAATTCTTGCACTTGTCTCTAGAGTGCTCTAACCTTAGGTGTCACACCACCAGCTCTTCCACCACGTTCCCCTCATGGAGGTATTTACACACTGCTCATTGGAACCCTAACCATGGTCCTAGTGCAAACTGCCTCATAGTTGGTGATCTATTTACACACTCAAGAACTCCCACTCTAATACCACTTGATAAAAGGTGCTCCCCTTAATACCACAAACACATAATAGAAATAGAGAAACAACAACAAATTACAAGAATAGAAAATGTGTTTCTTATTATCTCTACAAATGTGGAATTACAAATTTTAGAAGTACAATATGAAAAGCCATATGGGCATTTTCCCTTACAATATTCTGTAGAAAAAAGCCTCGAATTATTACCCAGATCTACCTAGAACTACTTTGAACTGCCTAAGACAACACTACAACCTTCTTTATATAGGCAATTTTCCACCGCCTAGGAAGGTTCTAGAATTTTATCCAATAAGGTTGACCAAACTTAGAAATATTTTATTTTAGAAGTTATTAGATTAGAGTTGGATCAAAACAACTTTTGAAACCCAAATAGAAATTTTGAAGGAAAATCATTTTTCGCCATTTTAGGTGACCCAACTTTTGAAGACCATAAGTCATCACCAATTGACCTGATTGACTATTATGACCCTATTTTGGAAAGGGCACGAAGCACTTTATAGTGCTTAACTTGCGCAAGCTCTAATCAGCCAAATTTTTGACCTCATCTAGGGCCTCTAAAACCTTCAAAACTGAGTTCAAAGTTTCTATACCCTACTGCCAATACCAAAAATCTTAAATATCTACAAAGCTAGACTTGATTTGTCAATGAAACTTTACTGGCAAACTGATATGACCAAAATGAAGCTCTAGGGAAGAAAATAGACCATTCTGAGCATGAATGGAAAACTTACTAAAAATAGTAAATTTCCAAAAAAATAGAAGCTTTGCACAAGATAGCCCTTATTGAAAAGAAACCAAAAATATTTTTGGGTGATGCAAGATTTCTCTTACACCCAAGATGCTCATTCATTAGACACCCAGGGTAATTTGAGAAATGACCCTGTCACGACTCGGGTGTGAAGAGGGAAACCAAGGCCATTAACCTCCTCCGTTGTTAGCCATGATGAATCTTCAATAGGTCATCCTTTCCATTTGACTAGATATTCTTCATATGTCCTGTTCTGTGTGCTTCTACCAACATGACTACCCAATATATCCTCAATCTCCTTAGTATAGTCACTAGAATACTCCATTGTGTTGTTGTGATCTCATCTTCAACACCCCCTTCATGATACTCTATCAAATCTAAAATGTTAAACACTGGTGAAATATTCATCTTGCTAGGAAATTCTACTTCATAGGCATTTCCTAAATCATGCTTCTTCAGTATCTTGCATGGCCCAAACTTCTTCATTTTCAACTTGTTATATGTACCAAGTAGAAATCACTCCTTCCACAAATGAACCATGACTTCATCTCCAACCTAAAATTGCTTATGCCTTCTTTTCTCATCTACCTTAGCCTTATACTATGCATTCATCTTGGTAATATTCTTTCTCACCTCCTCATGGATGCTCTTCAAGTGTTCTACAAAATCCTTAGCTTCAGCACTACTTATTTCTCCTTTATCTATCTTCCTCAACTCAAAGGCATTTTTGGGACTACTTCCATATACAATATAGAATGGTGATTTACCAGTGCTCCTGTTAACAAAATTATTGTATGCAAATTCTACCTATGGTAAAATCAAATCCCATCCTATTGGCTTATCTCCCACCAAATATCTCAGCAAATTCCCCAAACTCCTATTCACCACCTCTATCTGTCCATCAGTTTGTGGATGATGTGATGAACTAGACTTCAAATTTGTCTTCAACTTCTTTGCTAATGTATGCCAGAAATATCCAACAAACTTAGTGTCCTAATTTAAAACTGTACTCTTTGGCAAACCAAGTAGTCTCACCACTTCTTTGAAAAACAATTCTACCACATAAACTACATCATTAGTCTTCTTGCAAGGAATGAAATGTGCCATCTTTGAAAATCTATCAACCACCACAAAAATTGAATCATGTCCCCACTATGTCCTCGATAAACCAAGAACAAAGTCCATACTGATATCCTCCCAAGGCTTCTTTGGTATAGGTAATGGTTGATACAACCTTATATTCTACTTCACTCCTTTTTCCATCTAACATACTCTATAACTGTGTACAAAATTCTTGACATCTTGCTGCAACTGTGGCCAATAATAGTTCTCACTAACAAAAGCAAGGGTTTTATCTCGACCAAAATGTACATCCAATCCTCCATTATGCTTCTCCTTGATGAGATTCTCCCTCATTGAACTTCATGGAATGCACAACTAACTCCCTTTGAATAGCATACCATCTTGGATGATGAAATCCAACCACTTTGTTCTATCTAGAGTAACAGGTTTTGTACAAGCTTTCCAAGCTTCACCAAAATCAGGATCCTTTGGATACAAATGCTTGAGTTCCTTGAACCCAACCACCTCAATCTTCATCTTTGTCAAAAAAATTTACCTTTTGCTAAGGTCATCTACAACCCTATTAGACTTTACACTCCCATGTTTCAAAACAAATGTATAACTCTACAAAATCTCAACCGATTTGAAATGCCTTTGATTCAATTTTCCTTGACTATTCAAATATTGTAAAGCTTGATGATCAGTATACAAAACAAACTCCTTAGGAAGAAGATAGTGTCTCCACTTCTTTAATGCTTGAACTATAGCATAAAATTCTTAATCATAAACAAAATATTTTCTCTTGGCATAATTTAACTTCTCACTGAAATAAGCAACAGGTTTACCTTCTTGGCTCATAACAACTCCTATTGCAGTATCACTAGCATCAAAGTCTATTTGAAACACCTTATTAAAATTTGGAAGTGCCAAAATAGGTTGTTCTGTAACTTTTTGTTTCAACAATTGAAAACTCTTTTCTGCCCCATTAGTCCACTTAAACTCATTTCTATCCCCTCTTATTGTTTTAGTCAAGGGTCCACAAATACTGTTAAAAATTTTGATAAAATTTCTGTAAAAGCTAGCTAGACCATGAAAAGAACTTACCTCGGTAGCACTCCTTGGAGTCGGCCATTCAAGGATAGCCTGCACTTTCTTCGGGTCTACTTTTAGACCTTCTGCTGAAACTACAAATCCAAGATACACTAACTCCTTCACAAAATTGCACTTCTTTAAATTAATCAACAATTTCTCTTCCATTAACTTCTCAAACATCATACGAATATGCATCATATGCTCCTCCCATGTCTTACTAAAGATCAAAATATCATCTAGGTAAACAATGACAAACTTACCCAGAAATTATTTCAAAACCTCATTCATCAGCCGCATGAAAGTACTTGGTGCATAGGTTAGCCCAAAAGGCTTGACTAACCACTCATACAGTCCTTCCTTTGTCTTGAAATAATTCTTCCATTCATCTCCTTCTCTAATCTAAATCTGATGATATCCACTCTTCAGATCTATCTTTGAGAAATACGCAGCTCCGCTCAAACAGTCCATAATATCATCCATCAATGGCAATGGAAAACTTTACTTGATTGTGATTTTTTTTATAGCCCTGGAATCTATACACATTCTCCATTCTCCATTCTTTTTTGGTGCTAATATTTCTAGTATAGCACATGGACTCAACCTCTCCCAAATCAAACCCTTTTGTAATAACTTGTGTACTTGTCTGTTAACCTCTTCACTTTATACTAGTGTCATTCTGTGTGTTGCCTTATTTGGAAAACTTGCTCCTAGGATCAAGTCCATCTAATGACTGATCTTCTTGACTAATAGTAATCCATCAGGCACAGTATCAGATACAATATCCTAAAACTCATTCAACAAATCCGCAACTTCTATAGGTACACCTTCTACTTCCTCTTTACAAACTTTTAGAATTAAAGAAAAACACACATGCTCGTGCCTCATACCATATAGGAATTTTCTTCCATCAACAAAAGTTATTTTTGCAGTACCACATACCTTTTCTTCTATGTCCTTCAATGGCTTTAGCTTATGTCACACTCCATCTTTTGTTAGGGAATAGGTATTCACACAACCATCATGTACAAAATGCCTGTCAAACTACCATGGTCTTCCCAATAATATATGATATGCATCCATAGGTATGATATCACATAGTATCTTATCATGGTACCCACCAATCTTGAATTTCACTAGGCACTGTTCATTAACCATGAACTTGTGGTCATCCTATACCTAGGCAATCTAGTACAGATGTGGGTGTTTTTATCTCTTTAGCTTTAACTTTGTCACCATCTCTTCTGACACCAGATTGTCAATGCTAATGCTATCAATAATCACATCAAAACACTTATCCTCACACTTGCATTTGGTGAAAAACATGATCCTCCTTTGCTCAGGTTCATCCTCACCACTCAACAGGGCTCTTTTGTTAATCAACATTTCTCCTTTCTCAGCATCTTCAGAATGTGATGATCAGGCATATTCATCTACATGTGCAACTCTAGTCTGGCCTTTAGTTCTCCTATTTGTCCTTCCTTGAGATTAAGGACATTCAAAGGCCCTATGACCTTCTTCTCTACAATGAACACATGTCCCATAGGAGCCTCCCCTTTCAGATCATTGTCCTCTTCCTCTTCCTCTCTGATCTTTATTATTTTGATCTTGGAAATGGTTGGAATTGTTTCATCATTTATTCATTTGAACTAAATTCAACTCCTCCTGAATGCTTGGCCTCAACCCATTAAGATAATGGGAAACTTTCTCCTTATCAACTTTCACATAGCCTGGTCTAATGAGGATTCAATAGAATTCCTTGTTATACTCCTGGACAGATCTTCCTGCTTGCTTCAAACTTTACATTTTCTTCAGTAGGTCAAGTTCATAATCAACAGGAATGAACTGTCACTTTAATTTATCCAGCATTCGATCCATCTTGTGATTTTCTCTTTTCCTCTTCTATTTCTCTCCAATTGAATCTCTTGCCACCAGATATTCACATGACCCTTCAGTCTAGCCTTCACACACTTGACCTGATCAAGATCCTCAATATCTTCATACTCAAAATATTCTTCACATTCATTGATCAAGTTGATCAACTCCTCTAGGTTAAGATTTCCAAAAATTGCAGAAATCTCAATCTTAGGTCTTTTCCCGATCTTTTAAATGGCTCAGAAAAGTCTTTCTTCTTCCTGATTCACAAATTTGACTTCTCCTTAAGAATTTCCTTCTTCGACTTCATCCTCACTTTCATCTCTTTCATTAAGATTCATTCCTCTGTGAATCTCTTCTTGCAATGCTCACACTTATCTTTGGAGCGCTCTAACCTCAAGTGTCACACAACTAGCTCTTCTTCCACATTCCCTTTGTGGAGGCATTTTCGCACTACTCGCTGGAACCCTAACCACAGTCCTAGTGTAAATTGCCTCAAATTCAATGATCTATTTACACACTTAGGAACTCCTGCTTTGATACCACTTGATGAAGGGTGCTCCCCTTAATACCACAAACACATAACAGAAACATAGAAACAACAAAAAATTGCAAGAACAAAAAATAGGCTTCTTATTATCTCCACAAATGTGGAATTACAAATTTTAGAATTAGAATATGCAAAACCACATGGGAATTTTCCCTTACAATATTCTATAGGACAAAGCCTCGAATTATTACCTAGATCTACCCAGAACTGCTCCAAACTGCCTAAGACAACAATATATCCTTCCTTATATAGGCAATTTTCCACCGCTTGGGAAGGTTCTAGAATTTTAGCCAATAAGGCCGATCAAACTTAGAATTATTTTATTTTATAATATTTTTGGGTGATGCAAGATTTCTCTTACACCCAAGACGCTCCTACATTAGAAAGCCTACAAATAAATATGGATACATAGTTCAAGTCTGCTAGCATCCTTGCATGTAGTTGAGGTATCATCCTAAGTCTAGTACGGAGGAAACATATAGTCCACAATGCTAAAATATCACAATCATGTCTAGTCTCAAGTATAACAAGTAACATCATCATCAGAGTGGGTAACACAATTAACCCTTAAGTGATGAATCTAAGATAATCATAAACATTGATAATAAGCATCTCACAAAGAAACATATAGATCTATCAAGTTATCCCATCACATCAAGGTCCTAAAATATCATAGACACATACAAATATATAAAGGGACACACCTCTATAATATTTATCATTTCCCAGATTAGAATGTGAAGTTATAGTGGTTGGAAGAGATTTGGGTTAAGAAAACTCCTCAAGAAGGATCATTCTCTTATAAAAATACCCATACAATCACATATAACACTTCCTAACTTCTAGTGAGAATATCAAGGACATGTTAGGGTTGGAGGGGGCATTACACTAACCATAATGTTTATATATTTTATTTTATTATGTCTTATCTGACCTAGTGATTTATTATTCTTTGTAATTGGTATGAGAGATAATTTTGTAATTGAGATTATGTATGGGAGAGAGAGGAGTATATATATTTTTGTTCTACATATAAGGTAGAGTTTATACTTCATTGGGGATGTATTGGAATAGGAGATGCTATTTTTAGTTTGATTGTAAAGGATTGTATGTCCAGCCCATTCTAATTAAAGATAGATTGGTGAACTTGACAAAGGGCTAGATTTGAGATTATATTGTGAGAAGTGATCTTTGGGAAAAGAGCCTGAAGATAGGGTTGTAAGCTTGTGGTTGCAAGTACATCCTTTTTTCTTTATTTTTCTCTTAACTAGGCAATACTTTTAACAAAGTACATTCATCTAGTGGGTATCATCCCCACCAGAGTTTTCCCTCAACCGAGTTTCCTTGAGAAAAAATATTTGTGTTGTGTTTTGTGTTGTGGATATTGAATTATTATTTATATTTTAGATCTAAGTGGCTAAAGTGGAATTTAATTAATTAATTACACACAAATGATTCACCCCCCCTCCCCTACCCCCCTCTCAGTTGTACTTTCCTCCTTTTGGGCCTAATAAAATAAACACAAGTCTAGGTTCTAGAATGGAGAAAAACATTACAGAATTATCCAAAATCACATACAATCACTTCCTATGGATGCCTAATGCATCCTAAACATATTAAGATCATATAGAAGATTTAATAATATAATTATCAACTCACGTATCTTTATTGATCAGACACTATCAAGATAACATCAAAATAATATATAGAATACACAAATTTTCCTATCAAAATAAAGGATCTCTTCTAGGGATAGATCCTACATAGAGTATTACAAAGAATCCTTTATAGAAGAAGCCCATTTAGATTGGAAAGAATCCAATAATTGAGAAATATTATCTATAATAGACTCCAATAAATTCAATCCTTTAGAAGGCTCCTCAAGATTCCAACTCCTAATCACAACCTACCTTTCTCTCCCTCTCTCACAAAAGCATTGATAATAGAATTCTCCTATGATTTTTTGTATGCAAAAACATCTACAATGTGATCTTATCACTTTTCAAATGATCTCTAATCTCTCTATGTATGCTTCTACTATGTGTGTATGGTTGAAATGATTTTATTTCCCATTTGTATCTTTCAAGAGGGTTACATGGGAAAAACCACCTCCAACCAAATTGTGATGAATGATTCATTAACCATTGTTATATTATGGTTTCCTAATTAGTATTTATTTATTATTTATTTTATTTCTCTCATTTTATTTTAAATATTATTTAATAATTAATATCACAAATTAATAAACATTTACCCTTAATGTATATCTAACCATTCCCATTAATACAAATCATATAAATACAAAATATGCATAACAGATATATTAGATATATGCATACATACATACATATATGTGTGTGTGTGTGTGAGTGTATGTATGTACACACACACACACACATATGTATGTATGTGTGTGTGTGTGTGTGTGTGTGTGTGTGCAGACATATAAATATGCACAGAGAGAGAGAGAGAGAGAGAGAGAGAGAGAGAGGACAATAACATAGATCTCACCAAGTGAGTCACTATGACTTCATCCCTATTCATGCAAATGTATCAAAGATATAAACTAAAAAATATGCAACAAGTATACATAATAATCATGAATAAGATATGAAATAAGGGTTAGATAAAAAATAATGTATTCCATCACATAATTATGGTTAGTCTCATAATCAAAATCCACAACTGAAGAGATAATCAATTATAAGCATAGATTGCAATAATCATGACAATAGGTATCTAAAGTACATGAAGAGCATAATCATTATATAAAGAAAAGAAAAAATATTGATTACAATAATGATAACAATTACATTAATAAATCCATGACACATGTGCCAAAATAAATCATCTAGGATGGTATTACAATATGTGGTTCATATTAAGGACAGGTTGCATAAATACAAAGGAAAATTACAACCAAAAGAAGATGAAAATGACCACAAAGACTCAAAATAAATAAATTTATTTCCATAATCAAATCAGAAAGCTCAATAGCCCTCTTCCCCTATACAAAACAAATACACATAAAGAAAATTATTGTTATTTTCTCCCTTTGACAGAGCTAAAATTAGATTGACCTCAACTCTTATAGAGGATCTCTCTATTGGAAAAATGGTCGATGCTCCCCTTGGGATTCGTGACATGGCTTAACAGTCTCATGTGTCTTCTATAAGTCTCTTGGTTGTATCGGGCATTAAAAGATCAATCTTTTGGTGCAGTGACAACCACTTTTTGTAACAAGTGGTATCAGAGCTTGGTCATAGGTTCAAATCCCCTTGAGTAACACTAAGGGGGATATTGTTGGAAAAATGGTCAATGCTCCCCTCGGGATTTGTGACATGGCTTAACCACCTATGTCGAACTATAAGTCTACTAGTTGTATCGGGCATTAAAAGGTTGATCTTTTGGTCCAATGACAACCACTACTTGTAACACTCTAATGCCTCAAAGGAAAAGGGTTTTCAAAATCCAAACCCTTTCTTATATCTCTAGATATACACTTATAGATTTTTCCAAAAGCCTCTTTTGTTTCCACTCTTATAACTCATTCTTGAATATGTATCCATAGATATCCATTCGAGACCTTTCATTTCTTGTAACCTCCTTTTTAAAATTTGTTTGAAAAATATAAATTATCTACTCTCCCATGTATATAATGTTTAATTAGTTCAATTTAATTAAGTCATTATGAGTGCACACTTTATAAAATAATGTTATATCAAATTTATTTTAACCATTGCACTAACTATGAAATAAAAAAAATAGTATCAACAAGATCAAGCCACATATTCTTTATCTGATAAAATGCTTCATTCTCTACCAAACTCATTACAAGGTTCTTATCTTCTCCTAGATGCGCCACTAAATGTTGCACATAATGATTGAAACTCAGAAACAAATTTCCAAGTATGGAAAGAGTATATTTTGTGTATTTTTCAGTGCTTCTATGTGCACTTGATGGAGAGTATGATTCAAGTTTCTTCAGTAGATGCCTTTTAAACTTATCATGGTATAACTTATTCTATTTTCAAAGATAACTCTTTCTTTTAATGCTTAATTTTTTATATGACATCCATATCCCCCATAGAAAATTATGCAGAACATATTTGAACCTAACGTAATTGTAAGAATACTTGAGGAGAATGTCAACATCCAGTAGCTTTAAGAAGGGTGTCTTAAGGGATTTAGAGCATTCATAATAGCTTTCTCTTAGTTATGATTATGTATTTATCACTAGGAGTATGGTATTATGCATCTCCACTAAGTATCTAATATAGACTTGGGTGTAGTAAGATCTGCTACATGCTTCGCTACACTAGTTTCAGTATGATTGATAATCTACATATATGTTCCTTGATCTACCTTGTCTATTTGAGAGTATAGTCCATTTAAAGGAACCATGTCATCCATGTTTTCTAACATGTGATGCATATCCCCATTTTCAAAATCAAACAAGGGTATTATCTCCACATCAACACAAAAAAATCCCCAATTCCTCATTACATTTAGTAGTTGCATTATAGGTTCATGTTGCATTATGCATTTTGATTTTTGAGGCTCCTATTTATTCACTCATCCCTACCATACTAAGTTTCCCTCCTAGATACTTTGATACACACATAAAAAATTTCATTTAGTGGTCTTAGTTGCATTAATTCCTACACTAGTAAATTTTAGCTTGTTTTTTGATGAGGATTAGTCAAATTTTCGATACCAATTGGTCAAGCAAATGACCAAAACTATTATCAGAGTTTTTTCATCAATTATATGACATACTAAACCCTCGTCACAATTCCAAAATTCATAGTTATCGAAATAATTACTTCAACCTAGAAGAATTATCAATCATACCTTCCATCTATGCGACCAATGGTCGTCTAAATTGCGATGAGTTAGGGTCGAAACTATCGTCGTGGGTTCAACATTCTCGTTGAAATGTCAAAGTCTGTTTGTCTCTCTTTCGATGACACGTGGTCAGAATAGTTGTCGAATATATAGCATTCTCGTCAAAAGGTATATTAGTTTCATCTATTCTTATCTATGTTTTTCATTCAATCATTAATTCCATCTTGCATCAATCATTCATTCATTCTGCATTCATTAATCTCATTACATTCATTTTAAATTTAGTTCATCTTATCACTATCATTATATTCATTTATTTTAGCTATCCCATCATTGTATTATCATTTATTATATCTCATTATAGGTTTCATATTCATTTAAATATCATTATCATTATCATATTACATCCATTTACATTAACCATTGCATCCACATGATATCTCATATTGCATTATCCATCTATCGCATAATAAACATCACATTTTACATCCATAATATAAGAATTAACATCAATAAATCCATCATATCATACATTCCATAATCATATACATGTACATCCATCTAAATAAATCACACATTCATATATAGTCATTGTAGACTAGGATTTGAGCATGCACCTAAACCTGTTTTGAAAGCCAAAGACAAACAAACGTCATAGCATATAGTCAAATCAAATTTAATGGTAAACAAACTAAAATCAAAGCCACCTCAATTTAAGCCTAAAACGGATGCGCCCATGCACCATTTGATATGCTTGGATATAGATGGATGTGGGTGTGCAAACTCAAGCACTTGGAGCATGCAAAATAGGATGATTTGAGGATCAAGAAGACCCAAAATGACACAAAATAGGTATGAGGAACCTATTTTGCCTCAAAGGCCTCAAGAACACACAAATATGCAAAGCTAAAAGATGAACTAAGATTGATTAAACAAGAAATGAATCTATGTTAATCCAATTAAGCTAATTTAGATGTGATTTAAGCTTGGAAATGATCTAAAATGATGAGTTTATGCTTATGCTAGAATGAAAATGGCATTATAACTTTGCTATTGAGTTTGAGAGTTGAAAGATGAGAGAGGATTGTTTTCTCAAAGAAGTGAGGCTATTTATAGGAAAAGGGAAGGTCTTGGGTTAAAAGGATGAGTCAGAGTTAGGGCTAAGGTTAGGGTTGAGTCAAGGACAAGTGTCCTGACAAGTGTCAAGGGAGGATTGAGTTGAAAGTTTGAGGGCATGTGCACAATTTGGTAAATGTGCCCAAGGCCAAGAGGTGGCAAGGAAGGGATAAGAAGGTCTTAAATGCATAATGAATGCATGGAAGAAAGATAAGGAAGGCTTAAATGCATCCTTAAATACATTTGCAAGAGGTGGCCAAGAGGTGGCAATCCTTGTTGACTAAGGAGGATGACTAAGAGGAGGTTAGCATAAGTTTTGGTAAACCTTTTGCTAATGGAATGTGACAAGATTAGAAAGGGGATTAGGATTAGGATTAGGAGAAAGGGATGGGCAAGTGGCTTTTGGTGAGATTTAGATATTTATTAAAGGTAAATTTAATAAATATTAAATATCTAGGCTTAGGGTTTGAAGGGACTAGATTAGGGATTTGACCCATTTAGAGGAAGGTTTAGGACTTTCTAGAAGAGTTTAGTGCTCTTTAGAATTTTGGCCAACTTTGGGATAAAAAATAAATTAATTTATTTTTGAAGTTTTTTGGTCAATTTATTAATTAAAATAATTAATAAATTAGGGATAATGTCCAAATGACATTTTTAGGCTAGATTCCTTAATTAAAGATTTTTAATTAAGAGAGAGGGATTTAATGGCATAAAAATAAATTAATTAATTAAATAATTAATTAATTAATAAATGATGATGTCATCAAGGATTTTCAGAAAACAAAAATAATTTATTTTCTAAAGGATTTTTCGGTGTCTACATTTTGCCCCTCTTTGATGTGATGCCGCAAGTGGCATGGCGTCAAAGACAAGAAAATAAGATGCCAAGGCTAGAATCAGAAGAAGAGGGTAATGCCCGGGTGGACTAGGAGAAAGAGGATACATGCCCCGGGACAGAGTGTGCCCGGTGGGACGAGGAAGGAAGAGGGGTTAGGAAGAAAGGGGAGATAAATAACCTCACTTCTAAGAACAAATATGGATGATATGCAAGATGAGATGGAAATGCAAGATGCAAGATGCAGCGATATGCAAAGATGCAAGATTAATGATAAATGCAAGGGACCAGATAGCTCCAAGTGCAAACAGGAGTGCACAACCTAGATTTAATATAGCTATGTTAGAGACCTGCCAAGGATACTGGGATCACGAGGCCTGTCAACAACGTCGCAGAGGATTGACGAGGATTGACGCTAAACAAACACACAGGGTTGCCCCAACATCACACATGAAGCGCAGAGGCGACATGGCGGAACCGATGCTGAAGGAACCACAAACACACAACTGACTCACAGGCAGAAGCGAAAGATCAAAAGACCTTGCCCCAGATTATCCGCACACGTAGCACACCGTGATATAATGAATCGTGGTGACCCTGGTGGGATAATGAGAAGCCAAAAAGATTAACAAGATCAAAAGGATGAAACCCAAGATCAAAATGATAACTCCAAAAAGACATCCTTTGCCAAGGAGAGAGATTAGGTTTGATTGATGGTGGGAAGATTGGTCGGACAGGAGGAACGATATATCCTCAAGGACCAGGATGGAAGATTAGGTCAGACAGAGGAACGCTATATCCTCAAGGACCCATGGGTTGGTAAGAGAATAAGTGTAGTTGTTCGCTGGCAAAAGCTGAAGTTCAAGGAATAATCAGGATGAGCAAGGATAAGTCGACAATTGATGTTGCTGAAGCACAAGGCCCGAGTGGGACTTAAAGTTTTTTGAGGCTGGGGATGGGACAAGATATTCCTGATCAAATGCTGCTGCAGGACGGACAAGGACTAAGACAAAGGATGGGTCCTAAAGACACAAATGTACAAATGAGCTTAGGTGGAGACATGACTGATGCTATGGTACAAGACTCAAGAATAGGATATACAAAGAACCTGGGGATGAAGCTGACAACTTCAAAGATATGCAAGATGATGCCCCAGCTAGGTTGGAAGGCCAAGATGGACTGGCAGCGGATGATGCATCTTGAAATGACACGGATTTGGGAAGAACATATCCCAATGATGATGATTGGATTGAGATCAAGGCTTGCTACAAGATGAAGGATGCGATTTCATCAGTTAGCTTGATCTTGGATGTTGGATAGCTAGAAGAGATGGATAGGTTGGGAAGATTGCTAGCAAGGTGTGGATAGGGATGAATGGCATTGGATTGCAATGAGGTTGGCCTATAGCTAGATACCAATGACAAGAGAAGATACTAGGTGTTGGAAAGATGGAGGAAAATGCTGAGGATGGGGAGGATGGAACTGCTAGAAGATTTGGATGGAGGAAGATTCAGGGAGATTGGATGGTGGAACTGCTAGAGGATTTTGAAGATGGAAAAGCTGCTTGGAGGATGAAAAGCTGGTGGAAGATGGAAAGCTGGTGGAAGATTACCAAGTGTCAACAAAATGAGCTGCTGTTTTCCCAATGGAGGATCAGTGATAGGATTGCGTCAACCTAGGATAGACTGATGATCTTCGGTCAACTGGATTCTTGTCAATACAAGCCAATCTCTTGCTCGAGATGATAAGGCTATGCAAGGACAACATTTTGATTTCTTTAAGACAATACGTTGTGCCAAAAAGAGGATGATTTCTGATTTAGGATAAGGGATGGAAACAACTCAAAGGGCTGGAACACGATAATGCCTGTGGATTTGGAGGTCTGGATTTTGGTGCAAAAGATGGTGAATTTGCTTTCTGCTGTGGATGGTGGATGTTGGATTCTAATAAAGGATATGGGACGCTGAGTTGGTTTGTTGGTGGATCAAGATAGAGGATGCTGGAGGAACTGCTGATGGATTAAGATAGAGGAGTGCTAGAAGGATTGGATGGTGGTTGGTTTGGATTTGGATAGAGAAATTGCTGAGGATTTTGGGAGATGGAAGATTCGGATTTGGATAGCCTCCAAGGAATACGTCACCAAGGAAGAGGATGCCCCCTGTTTAAGATAGTTCATGTGTTTTAAAGGCATGGTGTATGCTTGGATGGAAGATATGCCAACAAGAGGATGAGGAAGGATGGAAGCTAGGATGAAAGGATTGGATAGAGGATATGTAGCTGAAAGGTGCAATGGATGCCAAGGAGGTGCCCAAAAGCATGTACATCTGATAGTCTCTATTTTTGTCATCAAGATCCAATGGAAAATGAAGGAAGTGAGAGACAAAAGGGGATGGAGGACATGTTGGATAAGAGGTGATAGAAAGGAAGCCCCTAACTGCAGAAAGGAATTAGGGGGGGGCACTATGCATGGCGCCTGTTTGCCAGGTTTTCACCATGGTACTTGTCCAAGGCGCTTGAATTGCCAAGTTTTCACCAGAGGATGAATGTTTTTCTCTTGATTTTTGCTTTGTTGATAATTTCCTCCTTTGATTTATCCAATTTTTATGGATTTTTGTGTTTTTTCCTTGACTTTGTGCTGATCTTGCTAATTTGTCGCTGAGCTTGTGTTGATATTCCACTGATTTTCTGATTTGTTGCTGATTTTGTGCTGATATGCATTG
The DNA here is from genome assembly GCA_027943335.1 of Chamaecyparis obtusa. Classification (NCBI taxonomy): domain Eukaryota; kingdom Viridiplantae; phylum Streptophyta; class Pinopsida; order Cupressales; family Cupressaceae; genus Chamaecyparis; species Chamaecyparis obtusa. The sequence goes on along the minus strand of BSBK01008899.1, from coordinate 1,450,751 downwards.
ATACTTCTGATTTTGTTTGGATGTGTTGCTGATTCGGTGCTGATATGCACTGACATTTTGATTTGTTGCTGAAGCTCTGATTTAATGCTGTCGTGCTTGCTGATCAGCTGATGTCACCATTTTGGCGCTTCCTCTTGATTAGATGGTGACCTTTTGATTTGTCACTGATATTCTGATGGTGTTGCTGATTCTTTGATTGGATGTTCCCTTATGATTTGATGATGGCCCTGCTGTTTTTGATTTTGCACAGATATTTTGATGTTGTTGCTAACTCTCTGATGTGGCGCTGAGTTTTGTGCTGATTTTGGTGCTATCATGCGATTTGATGTTGATCTTCTGAGAGATTCTTCACTGATTTTCTGATGTGGATTGCTGATTTTCTGATGTTGCCGGCTTGTCATGGGGATCCATTGCTAGATGATGGACGTCAAGCTTAAGATCACACCTAGGCATGTGCATATGACCATGCACAGTTGATAATTGACTCCTCGGAGCAAGGCACTTAAGGTCATGATTCACTTTCTGTCAGGTTAACCTCCATGTAGATGAGCCACAAACATCCTTCTGTACCCAAGTTGATTTAGCTTGGTTTCTACAATGTTGATAGGGAACTATCATGTGTTGTTATCCCAAATAGGAGGAAGAGGCAAAGCTCCATCTTCTAGCGCTTGAATTGCCAAGTTTTCACTAGAAGATACGCCCTTTATTGTTACTGTTTTGGAATCAGAATGTGCCCCAGAAGGGTTTTCACATAAAGACTCATGATTTTGCCTTTGCTTTTTTAAATTTTGCGACTAAAGCTTGCCTCTTCCCCAAAATATGCTTCTGTTTTAAGCTGATAGGCATATGTTGATGCTAAAGCCTGATTGCCTGTTGACTTTGCTGATTTCTCTGATTTGTCATTGATTTCCCTTTGCTGTTTTAGATGTGCTGACTGATCTTTGCTGACTTTCCTCACTGATTTCTTCTGATTGTGTGCCTGGATGTTGGTACAACTGTAGCAAGACGGGGGGGGATCATGCAAAGTCATGGATTAGATGGGGGAGATGGGAAAGATGGTGGTAGAAAGTGTTTGGATGGAAGGATGGAAAGTGATCAAGATAGGGGGATGTTGTCAGGATCAACATTGGCACATGTTGCGAGGAAGATGAATGATTAGATGTGGAAGATAGAGATAGATGTGATGGAGGAATTATGCTAGAGGATGGAGGAGATAGAGGGTAAGATTGAGGAGCTGGGAGATGGGCAATGTTGGATGCCATTGTGGATGTTTTTGTTAGATGGATTACATCTTTTTTCTTTGGGATCCACATCATTTCTGTTTTAGCTTTAGTGTGCCTTTGCGGCCATTGGTGGGCATCAGATTGTGCTTTTTCTTTGCTAGGCCTTTGTGGCCATGTGATAGATTTTTCTTGGACTTTGCTAGGTTTTCGGAGCCATTGGGGTGCTTTAGCATGCCTGATTGGCTCTTTGCTGGGCCTTTGCAGTGCATTTGATTGCCTGATTGGAGCTTGCATTGATTGACCATGTCGATTAGACTGGACATGGTAATTGTCATTGGGCCTTTGCAGCCATTGGGATGCATTAGATTTGGCATTTGCTTTGATGGGCCTTTGTGGCCAGTGGTTTGCTTTGGCTTGCTTGATCGGATTTTTCTTTGATTGTGCATGTCGATTAGACTAGACATAACAGTCCTGGGATTTTTGTGGATTTTCCCTTTATTCATGCATGATATGGCATCCAAGTTGCGAGGAGCATTGGGAGGAATATGAGGAGTTGTCTGGGATGGAGGAAATTTGGATGGAGAGATGGAAGGAGATTGGTAGATAGGATATGTGGACATGTGCCGTTGTTGATCTTGACTAGGGATGCTTGGATGTTGGATGAAAGGCTGAGTAGGATAAGATGGGGGATGATATTTTGGGATATAAGGTCCCAAAATGGATTTTCTAGGTAACGGAGATGCGCTGAAAGACTTTGGGACATAGGGACCCAAAATGGATGGGGAGGATGAAGGAGGAATATGATGGGTTTTCCTTGGTTGTAACGATGGAGGAGGAGGAATTGCATTGTGGGCTCTGAAAGATGTTTTGTTGGTTTTGAATGGATGTTTGAACTTTGCCTTAGCTGTACCAACATTTCTGGATGAAGTACCTTTCGCTGATGTGGAGGGAGTGTCCTCTTCTGGTGTGCAACCGATTCCATAGCCTTTTGGATGTTTCTTGCCTTGAATGGGCTGTATATTTCCCTGTTCGTGAGTGCCAAGGCCTTTTCCTTGATAGTTCCATCTTTTCAGCATTTTATCCAGACAAGGATATTTTTGACTTGGGGTGAATGACAAATAGCCATTTTCTGGTTCCCTGATGGAAGATAAGAAGCTGATGTCTTCTTTTTCAAGTGGTTTACCTTTGACAAATGTTAGTGACCCAAGAAGATAGAGTGACGACAGCTGGACAGTTTGGTTAGGAGGATCCTCAAGAGGAGAGGATAGGATGTTGGGATTTTGACTAGGATTGGGGGATGGTATTGGATCTTTAGTTGGAGAAACTGGGATGATAGGATCTTGGATTGGAGGAATTGGGATTGTAGGATTTTGGATCAGAAGACTTGGGATTGTAGGATTTTGGATAGGAGGTGATGGGAGAAGAGAAGGGATTGGATCTTGATTTTCTTCTGTGAGTAGTTCATCATGCTTTTGGCCAAGATCTTGATAGGATAGGATTTGTGTAGGTAGAGGATTGGGGGATGTATGGATGGACTCTTCAGAGGGACTGGATAGAAGGATTGGGAACTCTGCTGCTGGGGTGTCTGGAAGAAGGAAGAACTCTTCAGATGGTATGGATAAAAGCATGGAAGATCTTTCAGCTGCAATGGTAGGAAGAAGGGTGAACTCATGAGGTTCTTCAGATATGCTTTGGGTAATGCCAGAAGGAGGCAGTGCTAATTGGATAGAGACTTTAGATGGAGGGGTCTCAACAATGCTGGGGGATGGAAGAAGATCGTCGATTAGGATAGATGGAGGACAGATAATAGATGGGAGCACTGGATAGGCCACATCAATGATGGCTTCATATGAAGATTTGCTCAGATCTTTTTTTCTTGGTTCTTCAACTTCTGCTGTGGGATTTGTTATTGGCTCTTCCTTGGGTTCTGTTATTAGTTTCCTTGGAGACTTTTGCGGTGAAGAAGAATTGGAAGGTGGAGGAGATGGGGAGCTTGGATGATCCTTGCACGAAGGTGGGGATCGTGCCTAGGTAGATGCTCATGAAGGAGGAGAGAAAGAAGGGAACACCCATGAAAAAGATGACTTTGAAAAGGGAGCTTTGGGTTTTGCTTGAGGGGATGATGTAGCTGCAACGGTTTGAAGGGATGATGGTGCTGAAAAGATGGGGGTGATGGTTTGAGGTACAGGATATGAAGCGGGTTGAGGGGAGCATTCTTCTTGAGGGAAGAGACTTTTGGTAATGTGGTTTGGAAGAGAGGATGGTGGTTTGGGACAGGATGGAGGATTGGGGTTTGGAGCAGAAGATGGTGGTTTGAGATAGGATGGAGGATTGAGGAAAAGGATAGGAAGACTAGAATCTTGGTTTTCAGAATGTTTTGGAGGATGGGTAGATGGAGGCCTTAGATAAGGAAAGTAACGTGAAGCACTTCTAAGGGATGATGGTGACTGGATATGACCATAGCAGAAGGTGGAGGCCTGAAAGGAGCATATGGAAGAGGTTTGGGTTGAAGACAAGGGTATGCTGGGGATGGATAAGATAATGGGTTTGCTTTGCCGAGGACATGAAAAGAAGTGCTAGCCTTGCCGAGGACATGAAAGGGAGTGCTAGGAGATAAGCGCGAAGGCATGGTTGGCTGGATTGGAGGAATGATGGAACGATGGGGGTTGCTTGGAGCAAACTGGCTGAAATAGGCATCATGGTCTACAAGACCTTCATCATCATTAGGATCGATTGGACGGAGAGGAGAGATATCATAACCAAACTCATTATAGATTTGAGACATGCTGACTTTGCGAATGAGTTGGATAAGGAGGAAGGACGAAGATAGTTTGGAAGACTAAGACTCAGATTGGGATGACTGACGGAAGAAGACAGTTTTCTAGAAGAAGACAGACAAAGGGATGGGAGATGACCAAGTTTTGGGATGGCTGCTCTGATTGTCCTTCGAACCAAGTTATAGATCTGCTTGATGTTTTTCCATTGGCAAAGGATTTGATAAAAGCAATCTTCACAAAAGGACAAAGCAACTTTGTGAGATACAAACAAGATAAAAGACTCTGATAAATGCTTTCGAAAAAGTGTATGTTTCAACAAGTGTTTTCACGGAGTCTTTGACTGTCAAGCACTTCAAACAGATCTACCTAAGGAAGGTGAGTATCAAAATTGCTTGCCCACAGCTTGGTATCCCCTAGAAGGGAATACAAATGGTGAGTAATCTTGAGGCGACCTAGTAAACCCCTTGGAATCAGTCCTTGCACAAGGATTTTGATACTTTCGGATGTAGATAGGGTAGCTTCTATTTTATCAGGTTTTTAATAGTTCCGTGGTGTCTCCATACACGGTTATGCTGATCATCCGTGACTCACTTAAGAGCCTTTCCAATAATGCTGGGGGAGAGGAATGTTTACCATCCCCAGACACGTGTTTGGCATGAACGCCCGGCGATTAGGAGATGTAAGTGATTCTTTTGGTATTCGCTTATTTGTATACCGGCCGGGGGGGATACCGGTTTGAGGTCGTTCTCCGAGGAGGAAGCACTTCTCCTTGGACAGGCCTCGCTAAAAGCAGAACAGGTGAACTTGTCCAAGTTCAAATGTTCCACGTTGCTTACTCTAACAAGGATTATGCAAGAATTGAAAAACTCCTACATGCACATCAAGCAGATTTTGTTCATTTTCCCAAATTTGATTAAGTGATGTTTGAACTTTGAAATGAAGACACTCGTGATTAGATTTTGATTTGTTCCTTTCCTCAAAATGTAAATGAATTGAACATTTGCAAGTTCTTTCCTTTTGTGCATTCAAGATTTGATTAGCGAGTTGATTTAAGAACTTTGAAAAAGCTTTGTTTTATCCCTTAGATCACTCAAGATTGAATTTGTTTGCTTGCTTTGAAATATGAAACAAGAGAGGGAATAGAGTTGTTCGTTCCTTTTAGTGCATTCGAGAGTTGGTTTGATTTTTAAATTGACAATGATACTCTAGGACCTAAGTTCATTTCCTTAATGTCATTCAAGATTTTGTTTTGACCTTTGCTGTAAAAGAAATGAAAAAAACCAGTCCCAAGCAACTCAAGAAAAACAAAAGGCGACACTGTCCAGCTTATAAGCGACGCTGGAAAGTGCAAAGGTGACATTTCATTTTTACAGGCGACATTCTGTACCTCTAAAGGCGACAGATAAATATGCAGAGGCGTGATTTCTTTCGTCATAGGCATGATTTCTTTACATGCAGGCGACAGAAGAAGAATTCTGGGACGGAACAGAAGTTAGCGATCACGGGAAAATCTCAGTTATGCAGGCGTGAAAACAGAGCTCATAGGCGTCATTTCTTTCCTCAGAGGCATGATTTCATTGCAAGAAGGCGTGACTGGATTGTCTGTAGGTGACATTTCTTTTCATGAAGGCGACATTTCTTTGTTTGAAGGCGACATTTAATTGCTGTAGGCAAGATTTCTTTGCTTGAAGGCATGATTTCTTTTAATTCTTACGACAGCAAGAATGAAAAGTGTGTTTTGATCAAGTTGATTGTGGTTTTTTCTCCCACCGGGCGTGCCAGAATGTAGACTAGGATTTGAGCGTGCACCTAAACCTGTTTTGAAAGCCAAAGACAAACAAACGTCATAGCATATAGTCAAATCAAATTTAATGGTAAACAAACTAAAATCAAAGCCACCTCAATTTAAGCCTAAAACGGATACGCCCATGCACCGTTTGATATGCTTGGATATAGATGGATGTGGGTGTGCAAACTCAAGCACTTGGAGCATGCAAAATAGGATGATTTGAGGATCAAGAAGACCCAAAATGACACAAAATAGGTATGAGGAACCTATTTTGCCTCAAAGGCCTCAAGAACACACAAATATGCAAAGCTAAAAGATGAACTAAGATTGATTAAACAAGAAATGAATCTATGTTAATCCAATTAAGCTAATTTAGATGTGATTTAAGCTTGGAAATGATCTAAAATGATGAGTTTATGCTTATGCTAGAATGAAAATGGCATTATAACTTTGCTATTGAGTTTGAGAGTTGAAAGATGAGAGAGGATTGTTTGCTCAAAGAAGTGAGGCTATTTATAGGAAAAAGGAAGGTCTTGGGTTAAAAGGATGAGTCAGAGTTAGGGCTAAGGTTAGGGTTGAGTCAAGGACAAGTGTCAAGGGAGGATTGAGTTGAAAGTTTGAGGGCATGTGCACAATTTGGTAAATGTGCCCAAGGCCAAGAGGTGGAAAGGAAGGGATAAGAAGGTCTTAAATGCATAATGAATGCATGGAAGAAAGATAAGGAAGGCTTAAATGCATCCTTAAATACATTTGCAAGAGGTGGCCAAGAGGTGGCAATCCTTGTTGACTAAGGAGGATGACTAAGAGGAGGTTAGCATAAGTTTTGGTAAACCTTTTGCTAATGGAATGTGACAAGATTAGAAAGGGGATTAGGATTAGGATTAGGAGAAAGGGATGGGCAAGTGGCTTTTGGTGAGATTTAGATATTTATTAAAGGTAAATTTAATAAATATTAAATATCTAGGCTTAGGGTTTGAAGGGACTAGATTAGGGATTTGACCCATTTAGAGGAAGGTTTAGGACTTTCTAGAAGAGTTTAGTGCTCTTTAGAATTTTGGCCAACTTTGGGATAAAAAATAAATTAATTTATTTTTGAAGTTTTTTGGTCAATTTATTAATTAAAATAATTAATAAATTAGGGATAATGTCCAAATGACATTTTTAGGCTAGATTCCTTAATTAAAGATTTTTAATTAAGAGAGAGGGATTTAATGGAATAAAAATAAATTAATTAATTAAATAATTAATTAATTAATAAATGATGATGTCATCAAGGATTTTCAGAAAACAAAAATAATTTATTTTCTAAAGGATTTTTCGGTGTCTACAGTCATAAATGCTTTATACATCCCTACATACAAGTTAGCACAATAATGTCATATAGTTGCATCATAAATAGATACATCTTGCACCATAAAGCATCAATCTCATATAAGCATTGTCATGCATCATTTTAATCACATCATAAAGGCATTATCATAATAAATGCATCCACGTACATCAAATAGATATCAAATAGTAAATTAGACTCCATCATCATAATAAATGTCATAATGTCCATCAAAGTGTCTCATATAAAAATCATATAGAAATAATCAATGTCAATCCATTGAATAGGTACATCAACATCATAAATGCATACATGTAGCCATTGTATAAGTATCATCTCAAAAATGAAAAAAAATGTGTGTCTCTAGATGATTGGTATAGGCATTTTGTCAAGGTGCACGCTAGGAGGGTCCATCTCCCTTGTCTCTCTATTGGTGGCCTTGGTGCCCTCATCTCTACTAATCCAACTAATCCCCCTATCATCTAAGATTGCATCCTCTTAGAGAATGCAGAAGTATTTTGATCCTCTAGAATGGCCTGGTAATATAGTGTCCTAGGAATCAGTGTCTCTACATCATTTCTCCCCCCAAAATGTCACCTATCCAAGCATTGATCTCACAATCAAAACCTATGTAGATGTTGATCATGGGATCGACATTTCCACTTTGTCTAGTTTTGAGGCCCTCAAAGGTTGTACAACATGAATTAAATGCTAAAAAAATGAAAAATGAAAGTAAAAGATAGTGTCTAGGAACTCATTGGAGATTCTTACTCTACTAGTCATTGATAGACACACACACACTTGCCCAACTAATCCTTCTCTCTTCTTTGTCATCTTCTTCACCTAGAGCTCTAATTTTTAGTAGACAATGTTGAAATGACCTCTTGTAGGGCCCTCCATACCTACTTGTAGCCCCCCTATGCACCTGAATTTCTTCTCAAACCCTATTTTTCCTACCATTGCCTCCCACCACAATTTTGGTCATGAAAATTCCTTATTTTCCACTATTTTCTCCTTTTTTCCTTTTTTTGAGAAAACTCCCCAAAATTAATTTTTTGCATTATTTTCTTAAGGGGGCAAACCCTTCTATAGTTGTTTCTCTAGCATGAATTGCAAGCCTCTAATTCCCTCTAGAGCATGTTACTTTCTTTTCTTTAGTGTGATGTCATTTGTGACATCACATCAAAGAGGGGAAAAATGTAGACGTTTAAAAATGCCCCTTATACTTATAAGCCACCCATATCTTTAATTAATTAAATTATATTTAATTAATTGATCCCCAACTCTATAGTTGATTTTAAATAATTAGTTATATTACCCATTTCCTCTATATAGTTAATTAAAGTTATTTGATTAATTTTATTCATTATTCTTCTATAGTCCTTATTGTATTTTTTATTTTTTATTGGTGATTTGTATTTTTATTAATATCAAAATAAATATTTACATATATAGCCATTTTCTGTTGGAAAATTGATCCTTGCTAAATCCCTATACACCTATATGCATCATCTATTACATTTTCCATTATGTGGAGCCTCTCAAGAACTGATTGCATATTTCAATACCTTTGATACTACAAAAACAAACTATTTTCATGCTTAATATATGACTTTAGCACTACTAATATTGCATTATAATACTACTTACATTGATGAGCCCTCATACCTATCAAAATTGGGCAAGGACAAAGTATTTCCTTTGAATGGAAAAAATAAAATTTGATAGAAACTATTAAACACTCAACCCATTCATTTCTTCAACATCTCCTCCCTTGACTTGTTTAGAGTGATAATTCCTCCTCTAATTTCTACTTTTCTCTTTTTGGTCTTCTTTGCCTACTTTCCACCAAGTTTCACACCCTCCTCTCGCCTCTATTTATGTGGAGTATATTTTATGTTTCTCTTTCATTATGTCTCCAAGCACTCTGTTTCCTCTTCCCCCAATAGTTTTGTTACACATGCCTAGAATTGATCATCATCAAACTTAAAAACACCTTGCATCCTCCTTATAGTTATTTATCCTCTAAATTATGGTAGTTGTTTTGGTGCATTTAGTGAGAAATTATCCTCTATTTTTACTATTATATGTCTCTTCTCATAATTCACTAGTGTCACTTTCATAGTAATTTACCTAGTTTTGAATGAAATAGTCATCTTCCCATCTAGAAAGTTCTTGATTGTTCATGTGACTTTGCCGCATACATCAGCCAAATGACATAAACATGATTTCATAATATTTTTTCATCACCATTCATCATCTTGTCAATATATCGTGCACTTATTCTTTTCTTTAACCCTATATTTTGATTCATCAAAAAAAATTCCACTTTTTATCCCCAAGTTATAGTCTTTAGTATTGGCATAACTAATGCAGAGATAAGATGAGTATGTTATGCAATGTGTATGATATAGATATGATATTAGGTTGATTAGTTATGATGTTTTCATTAATGTCAACTTGGTATTTTTTGGTTGACAGTGTACATGTTATGCTGAGGTATGTTAAAGAGGTTGGATCCTGAGTTGTGGTACAAGTTAGAGTGTGTGATCGTAATGGAAGACTAAGTGATGTCTCTAAATGCTATATCTATGAAAGCATAGGTTTATCATATGTATGTTGTGACTTATGATTTTTTGAAATTTAATAGGTTAACAAGAAGAACAAGATGTAGCCAAGGAGTGATGATTTGATGATTATGTTAAATAGGTTTCGATTTAGGAGTTGTGATTTGGAATGTGTTATCTTGACTATGTTATGGGGTTGTTGGCATGACTGCATCATGATTGGTGATTGAAATTAAATTTTTAAATGGACAGAAGATCACTTAGTGAATAGTAAAAGAACTTCTTAGAATAGTCAATCAAATCCTTAATCGATGATGTTTCACTATGTTGTGATAAGTGGTTATGTGTTGTAAGGATCGTAGTGATGTGGAAGATTGATGAGGAATGATGAGTTGGAATTTGTGTGATCGTGATGATCAAATTTCTTGAGGTTGTGCATGAACATTGGAGGGTGTGATGTGGTTTGAATTTTCCTTATTAAATTGATTTTATGATGGATATGGAGGCTGACATGAACCTAAAATTGTAAATGATAATTTGTAACACATTTTTAAGGTTCAAGAATTGAGCAAGAATGAATTGTAATGATAAAAATCAAATGTATTAGGGTTTTTTTCCACCTTACATTAAAAAAAAATTATATATCACTTTGATGTATTATGCAGAGAAGAGTGAGTGTGTGGAAGGAAGATATAATGAATTCATTTGTGTGATTGTAGGGTTTGAATGTTCTACATGTGAAGCATGTTGGTTCCTGGATAGGATTTTACACTCCATGAGATACCAATATGCTCATGATGGATATTAAGGATTGGTTAGTTCCAAATGTGAGCAATTTATGAGAAATTGGACCAACTATAGGGATAAGATTACCCTCTTCTACTTTTGGCTCTGCAAAACCAAGGTGGGTGCACCTGATCCAATAGTATTAACTCTGACTGATAGTTATAAAGCTGCCCCTTATTTTTTTATTGGATCTTTCAACAGATGAATACAGTGAGAGAATACTAAACAAGAACCTATTGTTCATTGATCCTCCATCACTGGGTAGGACAATACATAAATGTAAATAAAAGTAAAGACTGGTAGTGATTTAAATGATTGGGATCATAAGGTTTGAATCACTCTTCTCAACACAAAGATAGGAGAATATAGGCTAGTGCCTTATCTATTGGGCAAAATATCAAGGAAAAGGATGAATACAATGGTGTCTAAAATTGGTCTCTAGACATAAACACAAATATATCCCAACTCATTCCTTCTTATGAAAATCCTTCAAATAAACTCCAAGAACACATATTCCACTTTGAGCAATATTTAATCTAACTCTAGGTTGGAACTCAAAGCACCAATACATTCACATAAACCTTATGCAAAGATTTAAAGATTCAAAGAATAGAGTAAAGGAGAGAAAAGATCTAAGGTTTGTATTAAGTATAACCTTTCACCATGTGCATACAATATCTAGAATAGTAAGCTTGCAAGATAAGAACAACCTATACTTCTTCTCTATTGTTTGATAAAATGATATCAAAAATTACAATCCTTGACTGAAAGCTAGGCTTTCATAAATTTCTATCTTTTTAACACCTAAACTCCAATCCCTTGGAATGATCATGAAAAATCCCTTTATACCAAGAGATGCAACAAGCAACTGATCATTCTAGGGTTACCAAAATTAACCTTAAAAACCTTTACAAAAACCCCAAAGGGTTTACAATAACTGCACTACTAAAATAGATGAGATATTTGCAAGTGAGCCGACATGCTTTATGTCTTCAATGCTACTCCTAGCTCAATTTCAAAAAATCTAATTTTATTATCTCACTGTCAAACTGCAATGAATGCCCTTTTGAAAAAATTCAACCCTGATATTCATTTGGCTCGGCATCATAGGAAACAAAATTGGATTCTAGTAGTAATTTAAACCTTCTACATCCTTTCCCAACTACAATCTATACTGAAAAATTCAATTCCTGGCCATTGCATCACTTTACATGATTCACTGGTTCAAAAACCCTAGCAAAACCCTGCAAGATATTTGAATTTGAATAAAAATGGTAATTGGATCAACTTTAAAATGTGACTGTTGATCTATTTTATTCCTGGCAGATCGAGCAGTTTGTAGAATCCTTCAACAGTCAACAAAACCTTTAAAAACCACTTTACACATCATAAAACCTTTGAACCAATCAGAATGGAGCATGTCAACAATGAATCGGCATACTAGACCCACTTTTTCATAAGCTTTAAAATGAACGGTTGTCATAAGATCGCATAGCCTCAAAAGATTCTATGTGACGATACAAAAACCATCAAATCCTCTATCTCGGCATCCTTTAGAATCTCTCAGGCCCACTGACGTGCCTGCATACCTAAAATCCATGGCCAATCAAAACTTGACATCTCAACAACACATGGAAATAAGTCCCACTATTCTCGACTAACCCTTAACCTTTATGTTATCCTGTGAACATACGACTGAAGGGAAAAAATTTAGTCGCTTAATGCCTTCCTTGACTACGGTTAAGTCAAATGATTTAGGGAATGACTGCATTCATTGAATTGTGAACTCCCTTCTTAACCTCAAGTTACTCTTCATGAACTAGTGAATACATAAGAAAATTGAGGGCCCACTGATTATCTAGCGAATTAGCGACCAAAGACATTTCGCCAATTCGTTGAAAAACTTGAAATACTGCTACTTTATCTAGAGATTCAGAAAACACATATTTGTTGAATCACTAAAAGATTTAGAACCCTACCATAATACTCCACAAACAAGCGAACACTGCAAACATTTATTGGGACCACCAAAGATTTAACCGCTCCACCAAAACCTCAGACTAGAAACTGGGCCCGCCTTAAATGAGATCAACGGTTGTCGCATAATCTCATGCATCTAACACATCCTATCAGATCTTACGACAACCATTGATCAACCCTTTTATATTGCTTTGACAGATCCCATGACATGAAACAAATCTACGGTCAGTCTTAAGCCCTCATAAGCCATGAAGATTCCACCAGAACATATGCCCACCATCGATGAAGAATCTCACCCCTATTCTGACAAACCTCTGACATAGAAAAGAATCAATGGCTGGTCTTATAGCCTCATGTGTCAGAAATAACCCTTAAGATCATACACTGGCCATCGATGCTCTACCACTATCAAAACCACTGAACCTCCAAAATCATTGGCCCCACTGACAATATTTTGAGTCATTAATACATGGACCAATGAGAAAGTGCTAACTAAGCACTCTTGGCATGTGGACCCATTACATTGAAAAGCCTTTGTCATGAAAGAGAATGAATGGTTGGCACAACTTCACAAACCTCTAACACACTCCATAAGATCTTACACCCATCATTGGATCGAGATGGTGTCAGAAAGTCAGGCCCAGGAAAGGATAAAGGCCAGAAACTTTAGGAAATATTTAGCATTGAGACCTAGGAAAAATTACTGCCGCCGGACTTTACGAAAAATTAAAGCCGGGCGCTTGGAGACTTCGGAAAATAAAGGCCGCAAGGGTAATAAAATTTAATGCACATGCCTTAATGAAATTTTAAGTGGCCCAAAAAAGTAACATGAAATTAGAACAGGGCTAGGGCACACTTAGGGTTTATCTTGCAAACGGCTAGATTTTTTAATTTTGCCTAGGGTTTTTGCCAGGAAAATGGGAAAAATAACTGCAGAGGCATGAAAATATTTCTTGTGCTAACAAAGAAAATATTACGCTTGAATTTTATCTTTCATGTATTGAGTGAAAATATCATATCACTCTTTACTTGTTGATTCTAGCAGGTTGACAAGAGAAATTCCTTATCTGGGTCACTCCAATTTTGGGTGTGCAAGATCCTAACAAGTCTAAAGATCAAACTCCTCTAACAAGGTGAATCTCAGAAGGATTCCTAAATCCCTTAATTGGGTGGATCCCAATAGATCTTGTTGTAAACTACTAATAGGAATAAATACCCTTAACTGGGTTGACCCTTAACCAAGTAGATGTAATGCTCCTAACAAGGAAACTTATTACTACAGTAGTGAGAATTTGTGGGTACTAATTCCCACTTGTGGTTTTTCTCTCTAACCAAGGGTTTCCATGAGAAAAATACTTATGTTAAAGTATTTCATGTATTGATCTTTGATTTACTTTGTTACTACTTTTCTATTTACATTGCAGGCTACATCTTGTGCCGAAAGTTGGTGGTGAAAATAGTTAGAATGTCTAGTTACACTTATTCACCCCCGTCTCAGTGTCATCTAGCATTAAAATCTATAATTAAATCATTTCTTACCTTAGTGAGATATAACACACTTAGTGTTCTTTCCACATTGAAGGATCCAAGTCACCATCTTGAAGCCCTCTTAAATCTTCCGAGAATTCCTCCTCTCTCTGTTCTAGTAAGGAATCCCCCAAAATATTATAGCCTATCTGCAACTTCATTTACCTCCCGTAATACATGTGACAATTTAAATTCCTCAAATGATCTGAGAAAAATAATGATTCTATTAATGTGTTTACTCAAGTGTCAAGCTCTCCCTTCCCCTTAGATTATTCTATTTACTATAATCTGTGAGTACTCTGAGATATATTTTCCTAACCTCCATTTTCCTTTCCATTTTGATAACTAGTAATGTAGCCAAACATTCATCTTTGTCATTTGTACCCAATGGTAGTCTCTATGCTCCAATCATCTGGATATTTCCTATGTCATATGTTGCAATGTAGCCAGCTCTTGAAGGACTTTGTTTTTCTTTAGAGGCTCCATTTAAATTGATCTACATCCATTATTTATCTAGAGGCTTCCAAGTCTCTATCCTAGATGTGGTATGAGGAGGATGAACCCTCAAAGGCCCTTAACAAGCTTGAATTTTACCAAGAGCTAATTAGACTACAACTGAGATTCATTTTGATTTAAAGGAGCCTTATTCATATTGACTTGATTACTTTCATTTCTCACCAATTCATAAATTTCCCTTTCTGACCATACCAAACATCTAGAAATGTCCTCTTCCTTACTCTAGAAAACTCTTCTATTTCATTCCTTCCATACCCCCCACAATAATGTGGATGGAATGACCTGTTAGATGGCTGAGAAAGATGACATTTCCTTTGGAATATACCATGATATTATCATCTCCCAAACCATATATTGTAAGGGACCATTCAAACCCAACCTCTTCTGAGAAAACTTTCAAGATTCCTTCATGAAATTAGAATTGAGAAGATGATTCAATGTCTCCTTAAAAATTTTGAATAATAAATATTTGAATGGACTAGAAAATCTAATCATTTTCATTATATCCCTGATGAGACTCATACCACATCTATAAAAATAGGAAAAGGCACTATCCTTTGGTAGAAAGTTCTTGTTGTAGTACAACCTCTCAGCCCAATCCTCATGAATAGCTTCATTTTACAACAAAACAAATCTTGCCAAGTAATTGTTACAAGTAGTGGTTGTCATTGCACCAAAAGATCGACATGTTACTGCTTGATAAAACCACTAGACTTATAGAATACACGGGAGGTAGTTAAGCCATGTCTTGAACCCTGAAGGGACATTGACCCACTCCCAACAATCCCCTCCCAGTGTCACTCATCATGGCTTGCATTGATTCAAACCTACGACCAAGATCTGATACCACTTGTTACAAGTAGTGGTTTTCGTTGCACCAAAAGATCAACCTATTAATGCTTGATATAACCACTAGACTTATAGAAGACACAGGAGGTGGTTAAGCCATGTCATGAACCCTGCAAGGGATGCTGGCCCACTACCAACAAAAATCACCACTTTTGGATCCATGCCATACAATTTCATCTACAATATCAATTAATGCAATTGACTGTTGCTTAAAAATAGATTTGAGATGCTACATCTCAACATCATTCATTCTTAAAGTGTTTAGGTTTTTCCATTTACTCCCCTACCATCACATCCATCAACTCTACATTTTTTCTCAATTTACTACCCCACCTTTTCTCCATAATCTAGATCAGGTTCTATAATATGTTTCTATTATTCAATTCCTCTTTTCCATTCCATGAATCATCCTAGAAGTTGGCATGTCTACCATCTCCAATTTTCCATGTCAAATAATTAGGGATTAGTTGTCTGCAACTCAAAATAAAATTTCATTAAGAAAAACCCCTGGGTGGGTTGTCTACCATAAGTATATTCTCTCTTTCCCCATTTTTTCTAAATACTTTTCCAGCAAAATTTGAAACCACCTCTGATTAATTTTTTTGTACATTTTCCAAACCAAATTTTCCCCCATGGCCTTGTCCACCAACTTCTAGTTTTTGAGACCCACACCCCCACCTTTTTTTGGTTTGAAAATCTAGTCCCAAGAAAGTAGGGATTTTTTTTCCTATTTTATATTTCCATTCCAAAAAAAATTATCATTCTTTTCTCAAATATTTTGATCACTTTGGCTATGATCTTCAAACATGTCATCAAAAAAAATATGTATGGGTGATATTACTATTTTAAATAGAAGTATCCTTCCTTCTATCATGAGCTAATGACTCTTAAAACCTTCCATCTTCTCTATGCAACCCTCAATTATGTCTCTCCAAGGTGTCAACTTCCAAGGTCCAACAATTAGAGTATGACAAGGAATTTTTATGGGAGTTCCCAATTCAAACTCTAAAAACTCTTTCTATTTCTCTCTAAATGTTCATCTCTGTGTTGAAGAAGAATATCTTAGACTTATGCCAATTAATACTCTGTCTAGACACTCACTGTATTAATATAGGACCTTCTTTATCATTCTTTATTTCTCAAAGGGACCTCTCCCATTAGGAGTGTATCATTAGAAAATTTTGAATGAGAGGCAAGATCTATGCCTCTTTGAATTTCTAGTCCTTTCCATTGTCCATGTATTCTATGCCTAGTAATCATTATTCCTATAACCTTATACATCAAAAATGAAGAGAAAATAGGAGAGTGGGTCCTTTGTCTTAGTCCTCTCGATGTAGAGAAAAATCTATGCAAGATACCATTGACCAATAAGGAGGCCCTATAGTCTTTCATCATTTATTTTATCCAATCATCCCAATTCTAAGCAAACCCAAACTTTTTCAACACTTTGTATAAAACATTTATGTCTAGTCTATCATATGCCTTCCTAATATCCAACTTAAAAAATATCTTCTTCAACTTACCAGCTTGGATCAAATGAATTGATTCATGTGTAATGATGACTCCTTCCATAATTCTCCTCCTAGGTGTAAATCCACTTTTCGTTGGTGAAATTAACTTGTCCAAGATCTTCTTCAACCTATTGGCTACCACTTTTGAAATTATTTTGTAGATCATATTACATAATGAAATGGGTCATAAATCCTCAAAGTTTTTAAATTTATTTATTTTTGGAATCAATTCTACAAGAGTATTATTTAGATCATTTAGAACAAACCCTTTTGACCTTGAATCCCAAACAACCCCTAAGATATCCTCTTTCAAGATATCCTAAAATTTTTGGTATAAAAAGGCTTGAAGATTGTCTAGACCTGGTGCTTTATCCCCCTGTAAGTAAAATACAAGATTCTTTAATTTTTTCATTTGGAGTAGTTCCAAAAACCTTCTACTATAGACTTTTATGACTAAAGGAGAGATCATGCCTAATACCTCCTCAAATTCCACATCTAGAATCACTTCACTTGCTAACTAGAGGGTAGAAAAAAATTAATTGCTTCCCTATTGATCATATCTTGATCATCCATTAGTAGGCAATTCAAATTCTTGATCGAGGATATTCTATTGACTGGTCTTATTTATTTTACTAAGCTATGAAAAAATTGAGTGCTTATGTTTCCTTCTTTAAGCTAATTCTTCCTAGATTCCTCCCTCTAATACACTTCTTCTCACATTAAGTTTTCTTCATATTGTTGCTTTAGATCTTTTCTATAAGGAAATCCACCTCATCCATACCATATTTGATCACTTTATTATTTAATTCTTCTATTTGATCCTCCAAATCTCTCTTTTCTGAAAAGATATCCTTAAAGTGCTCTCAATTCCACCTCTTCAAATTATGTTTTATATACTAGAGCTTTTTGAAAAATTGGAAACCTTTTATATCATCTTCATTTGGGGAACTCTTCCACCAATTTTATACCATGTCCTAAAATATTTTTTCTCTAAACCACATTTTCACCATTTTGAAGTGACCTCTAATAGAGATTGGGTCCTATTGTACCACAAAAGAAAATGGATAGTGATTTGATCCAGTCACGGGTAATATTTTAGTTTCAAAAATCAAATGAAGAGTTCCCCAATCACGTACTATAAATAATCATTAAAGCCTCTTCACAATGTGTGAAAAGCCCAAATTCATGTTTGTCCATGTGAAAGTCAATGTGAAAGTCCTATTTGTCCATGTGAAAGTCCCATACATATGTTATTTTATGAATTTGTTTCAATAGAAACTAGTTTATGAGTACATAGGTCACACACATAGAGCTAGGTGGTTAGATGAGAAATTCAAGTTGTGTAAGGAAACTTTCCCCCTCGGTAATATTGTGTCTATCGTTGATTTTACTAAGAATTAAACACTGAAACCTCAAAATGAAGTGCAACCTATGTATTACCACTCTACACAAGTTACAATTTTGGTACACATAGCATTCATGCATGCACATGATAGCATAGAGGAGGACATAAAGGTTATAAGAGAGTATCACTTATATATCAATAATGATCATACTTAATCTTCATAGTTTTTACAAGGATACTTGATAGTCTTCTATGATAGTTTAAGGGAAATAGGTATAAGATACAACCAACACTTAATATGGTCGAATGATTGTACCGCACAATTCAAGAATGCAAGACTATTCTACTGGCTGAGTAGGATGCATGTGACAAGTGGTGTACAAAATTTTTCGAATTTCACTAAGGCGAGACATGGAAAGGGAGAGTGTGATGGTGTAGGAGAATGTGTGAAAATAGCTCTTACTAGAGAGGAATTGAAGTAAAAAGGTGGCACAATGTTAATAGATGCAAAAATAATTATGGAATGGTGTAACTCTATGATAGGACCAGGTAATGCATGTAAGTCTATGGTTTCTAGGTATTTTTGGTTGATACATGAATATAAAATTGAAAACTATCTATATTTGTGTACACTTACAAGATCAAGTGACATGCATTCATTTAGAGGTTCAAATGCAACATCATTAGCTATTTATACTAGACAAATTGCATGATTTTGCTCTTCGTGTATGAATTTTGTGTGGGATGAGTGTGAATCAAAAGAGTGGGTTGAGAAATGGTCTTGTAGACCTTTGCAAACCCTAGATACATATAAAATTCCCAGAGAACTACAAATGAACCATTTTGAAGCATCAAAGGATTTTGACCATGTATCAGACCTAGTTGAACTAGTTAATTTCTCTATATTTTGTAGGTTAAATCAATTTTAATCTCAATTTATTATTTTTTTAAATGTTTATTTTGGTATTAACTAATTATTATATTAAATGAAGGTCATTTATATGCATTAATTGCAGATGAGAACAATGAAGAAGGAATAGATTACTTTTTGTGTCATTGTATTAAGGCAAAAAAGAAATTGACAACTACAGTCATCGATGGACATGGTATTAAGTACCTAATAGGATCTATTGTTGTCAGAGGGATATGGCTTAGAAGGTACCATTTTTATGTCCAGTTATATGTATACCTATTAAACTCTTTTATCACACTTTGCATTGATTTGGGTATTAAACTCTATAAAATGAAGGTATCCTATGTCATGCCCAAATTAAACATCCAAAAATGTAACAATTTTTTTTTTTGAAAGATGATATGAAATAACATATGACTATGTCAACACTTCACTCTACTAAGCCTAAGGATCGACACAGATACTCCTATGCAAAAAGTGGTTAGGGATGTGCTTGTAATGACTGTAACAATAGGAGGATCTAGCAAGGGGAATCTCCAATCCCGTTATCAGAATGAACTTAATTGAATTGACTTATTAGTTTGTTAAGAAGTTCCACTGCTAACAGTGTAAGAACCTAACCTGACAAAACTACTAGATAATTGTTTAATTCATTCTTAGTTAGGTTGGAACATTAATACTACTAAATAAAAGCCTAATACACTAATTACCAAATTTGGGACTTAATGGTTTAAGGATAATAATAATGTGAGATTAATAACTAGTATTAGCAAGCCCAATGAGGTGGGCAACTAAAATAACAAGATAATTTTATTAGTGGAAAAGGAATGATTTTATTTTTATTTTTTTTTACCACTACATAATAGTAATAACATAAAAAGATCAAATTCAAAATAAACTAAACTAAACTCTAAATCCTACTAAGCTACTATTCAAACCCATTAACATCCACCTATTCCCACTAGCTTCCCTACAAGCTAGACTAAGCCCTAGGCAAAGTGGGTGCATTTCTAGGCAAGGGAGGGCAAATCAAGTGGGCCCCACTCTTCTCATGAAGAGGATTTTCGCAACCCAAGGCTAATGAATGAGAGAAATGGTTTTAAAGTCAAACCAAGTGGAAGACAATTAATCTGCCTTCCCCAAAGAGGAGACCAAGAAGATGGTACGCAGGACAAGGAATGGAGTACTTTTTATGACAAGAGGGAAATGTCAGACTTAAAGTTCTAAGTCAGGTACGCATGTAAGGGGGTAACTTGAAAGTTGGAAAATGTATTAAAGCCTTGACAAACCATTTGTGCATGGAACAAGGGACTAAAGTAAAATAACAGTGCTTTAAATCTTTTTGCTGACAAGGGTCACTTCTCAAGGCCCCTTTGTACCCACGTAGGGAGGTGTTTGGTTAATAAATTTAACATAAAGCTTTCCCAAGCCCATCACCTATGCCTAGGAAGAGAGCTTTAGTGGGGGCCACTAGCTTGGTCATGAGTGGAGGTATATTAAACACCCACTTTAGCATTATATATGCTAAGTCTTTATTTTAGTGGTAGTCTAGGGTATGTTTTAGTTTAGTTAACTTTATTTAGTGCATAAATAATAAAAACAAGGAATATTCTCTGTGTAGTATGGGGATAATTTTATCCCCATACATTTTCCAGAGAGCAAAATTGCTCTTGCAAATTCTGGAAGTGTCTCTTTTTTTTTACAATATGACTAATACTTCATCAACTTGATCTCTTTGTTTTATTTACTAGCCATAGGTGAGGTGTTTAGAATGCAATTAGTGGTTTAGTTTAAGAGTTGCTCAAAGAAGGAAATGAGTAAGTCTAGAATGCATATATGTCTCTCATTGATATTTCATCTTATCAGTTATTCCATGGATAATTCTTTTGAAAGAGAATAAGAGATGATCAAGTTTCTTCATCCAAGTATAGTCTATTTAAGTATGAGTTTGGTCTACCATAAGATAGATTGCAAGGAGCTTTCAACTATGAATCCAAGTATTAAGAGTTTCATGGCTATCCATATTAATGCAATTTTACATACTATTGAATGATTTCATATCTTCTCTTGCCAACTTTGAATAACTTTTTTTTTATAAAGAAAATAACTCCACTATCTTAAGAAGCAAAAATCAATTAGACAAGATAGAAATACATTGCATTTTCATTATAGACATCCTATAAATTTCATTACATAATCTCTAAGATGAAGAAGCATTTACAATACAATTATATATTACACTTTGATGGAATACTTCAATGAGAGATCAACATAAAAGAGCTACTTCACTTCATCATATTACATATACCCTTTCATATACATCTACTATTTTACAATGAACTCAATAATGGAAATTATTTACAATATACAAGAGAGAAAGATCTCCTTCAAGGTCAATAATACAACAACTCAGGAGAGTTGATACAAGCTCAACAAGAGAAACTTCTTCAAGCTTTTCCACTTGGGTGTTGACCTCAAAACCTGCAACAAAGGAGAGAACCATGGGTGCTCACCACCCAACCAAGGTCTCTTATGAGACCACCCCCAAGCTTGGAGAACCAAGGCTAAACGGGTATGCAACAAGATCAACAAGATGCTCACAAACAATTTACACAAATGCACATACAACAAATTGCTCCCTTCCAAGGTTACACAAATGAGTCTTACAAGCTCATTGAGAGGGTGGAGGTGGGATTTTCCAAGGGGAGAATGCCATTACATACAAATTTTCTCACCATGAGTATTCAAATGCCTCTTCAAGGCTACATATCCAAATGCCTCTTCAAGGCTACATATCCATGCATATCCAAATGCCTCTTCATACACATACTTTTCTTAACATCCTCTTCAAAATACAAGAATGCAATGGCTTCCATGGTGCCCATACACCATGGACTTATCCCTCTTCTCCAAGAGAAGAGACTCTCACCTCATGGAGAGCCCAACTAACCCCTCCACCCATAGGCCACTTCTCCCCTTCCCAAAGGGTGAGTAATGCCTCACACCCATAAACAAGAACTCCCTCAATCAAGCAAAAAGAACAAGATCAAACCATGAAATCAAACCCAAAATCCCTCCCTTACAACACATTGTCACAACAAGAATCAAGATTCATATACATGAGAGAGAAAGATACAAGCTAATCTAATGCACAAGTAGAAAGACTTCCATGAGAAGAGTAACCAACCTCCACAAGTGTGATGGAAATGGAAATTTGAGAAGAGCTTATCCACTTTTCTTCCTCCTCCAAAACCCTAAAGTCTCTAAAATTAGAGAGTGGGTGAACACCCTCTAATTCTATCCAAGGCCTCTAAAAAGGGCTCCAAATTCTACCCACCCACCAATCATAATTGCAGATTTGACTCTAAGGTCTCCTTGATTTCCCTTGTCCCCCCATGATTAATGCTTGATTGGAAGGAAAGGTGAAGTTGGGTAAGGGTCAAGATCCATCCAATCTCGTAGGTAAGGGTAAATGGGTCCAAAAAAGGGTTGCCAAAGTCTCTAGGGGGTTTAGGATATGCTCAAAACCTTCCTAACCCATACCCCTAACATTAAGATACATAAATTATGCCAAAAATGACCCCTAGAACTTCTTATTGGCCTCTAGAAGTGGCTGGAATAAAATAAATTTAAATGAGTACATTACAAGTGTCAAGTGACACTAACAATTGCACATTACATACAAATGCCAAGAAAGACAACACAAAGCTAACTACTAATGCACATGAAAATTCACTTTTATGACAAGTTCACATTACAATGAGGCTTTGTAATCCCACATTGGACTAAGCCTTGGTTTACTCAGTTCACATGTGTTTAACCTTGGTTCTCCGATAATTCCCATGGTTCTCATACCTGCACACTTCACATCAAGCATCAGTAGTTCAAGATGATAACATTGCATGAAATATACATATTCAATTTCCTATTTAGTATCATAACCCAATATGTATAGCTCAATTCAAATCACAATTTCACATTCAATAATATTCGAACATCATACATACATAATCATCATGTGCAGTATTCAAATCTAACATGAATAATTTACTCTAACAACCATGCATAATCAAAATCATGATGTACTCTAGATTCACATCCACACATACATAATATAATAATCACCATCAAAATATCATATCTCGAGTCTCAATCCAAAATAGATCAACAAGTGTATCACTGTATCAAAATGCAGAAAAGGAAAGATGCTATGACGGGTCGGGGTGAGGCCTCACATCCTATCAAGAATTATAATGCTTGGTTGTTTGACAACTTTGAGACACAAAAACATATTCTTCATTACTCTAACCTTATTGTTGCAAAAAATATTCGATTGATCAAGTATCAGGGAAGACCTCTTAACAAGAATTTATGGAATTTTTTGAATTTGACCACAAGGCAATACTTGACACAATAAGGGTTAGAGCTGATCTAGAAGGTTCTCTTATTTAATTTTGGGCAATCTAGAAAAATGATTTTACAATATGGTACAATGATGTTGATAATTTTGTGTATATCTTTGAGGTTATCTATGTGCATATTTAGAGGCTATATTTTGTACTTAAAAATGACAATGAAATGTAATGTGCATAAATAGATGCCAAAATTTCTATAAAAAAAGGGCTACCATGTGCATATTAGGTGCCAATTTTTATGTAAAAAAGGGCAATGATTTTTCATGTGCATGTTAGATGACAAATTTTGTATAGAACAAGGGCAATGAGTTGCCATGTATATATTAGATGCTAATTTTTATTTAAAGAAAAGGCAGTGAGATGTCATGTGCATGTTAGATGCCCAATTTTGTATATAAAAAGTGCAATGAGCTATCATGTGCATATTAGATGCCAATTTTTATGTACAAAAAGGGAAACGAACTGTCATGTGCATGTTAGATGCCAAATTTTATATATAAAAGGTGAAATGGGCATGATTTTCCAATATATTAATGAAATACATGTATTCAATCCTCTCAATCCCTACCTCAAAAGAATCTGGCATTTACTTTTGAACTTTACCTTTTATTTTGTACGTTCAACAATAAAAAAGTGTGAAATCTATTTAAAATTTTCTTACTTAAATATTAATTACCAATAAGAACATGTTCAGACATATCTTTAAAAAAACTATTCTTTAAATGCCATAACATGGATGTGACTACAAAATCAGAAAATATTTGTACATATGTTCTTAAAAAAGATCATGTCATATGAAATAATGGAACACATTAAGTTGATAAGACAAAAAATGTCATTATTGGAATTGATTTAATAGCTATATATTGTTATGCAGATTGTTGGTGGAGCACCCAATGGATCACAAATTTCCAACAAGCTAATGTCCACTTCAAGGTTTCCCAACCCAGTTCAAAGAATGGCCAGATATATCATGTTTCATATTTCATGTATCATATTTCATGTTTAATGTTTCATGTTCCATGTTTCATATCTTTCAAGACATTCATTGTAGGATCAAATCATCTGCTCCATTAGCTTTGGTTGGTCAGGAAAATACTAGTGACAACCCTATTTTTCTCATGGAGTCCCTCGAATGTTTTCCAACACACCTAACCAAAGTGTCCCTAAGGGTTACTAGGCAACATTGGGAAGAGATATTTTTTGGGGAACATCTCAGAGCTTGTGTGAGGTATCAATAAATAATTAGGTTCTACAGGACTATGTTATGGAGGCCTATAATTACCCATCTCATTTTTGGATATTCCCCTTCATTTTAATTTGGCATCCCTAACTCGATTTATGTCAAAAGTTGTAATTTTTCTCAATTAAAATGAGCATCATTAGGTATCTTTACATTCATTCCCCTTGGGATCAAATTTTCTACTCCATTATCATTGGTTTTCTAGGTAAACAATAGTGACAACCTCTTTTTCCCATAGTTTCCCTCGAACATTCACAAGCACACCTGACCAAAGTGTCCCTAAGGGTCACTAAGAAACATTGGGCAGCAATCTTTTTTGGGAGATTCCCATGTTATCTCTATTGAGCATTTAAAGTTGTCATTAGTATCAAAGGTTTTTAAAGATATCAGTCGGTACTTACATTGAGCTAATTAGTAACTAGAAGCAAGATAGACTAGTCGGTAAAGTAGTACACCAAGCATCAGATAGTTTACTGAGCACCAACAAACACTGACACTGACATACAGTAAACACTGAATAGTTTATACAGTGTTTACTGAGGATCATAGAAAATGGCATAGTAATCTAAAATGGCACATACTTGAATGCATACGGTTACAACAGTTCATAAAATGTTTTACCAAGATTGAGGAACATTTAATGTGATGATATTCATTAAATGAAATGTATATCTTTTCTAATAGTTGATCTAGGTTATTTTTGTACACCATAGATCTTAGGGTTATGACTATGTTGTGTAACCTAATTTTGTTAAAGTGGAAAAAATAGAACACTATATATTTGTGTGTTCACATCATTTTTGGTGCAAGCTGATATATGAATCATGGAGCACTTGAAGAAATTGCCTAACTTTAAGTCTATCAGTTAACAAAGCAGAACCGAGTACAGAGGAATTCAGATTGAGTAGAATCAGAAAAGGCTACCGAGCAGTTCAGAGTAGAGATTCATCAAAAGTAAGGTGATATTGTATCAGAGCTTATAGATCTATATTAGACAATTGAGTTGTCAAATAGTAGATAATTACCTATTTCTTTCTGACAATTGTAATAGAGTTTTGGATAAAATCTCTTAACATAGTAGACTTAACAGTCTTATGTAAATCTCTTAACCGAGTTGACACTTCATTAGTGTTGTTAAAATCCTATAACTAGGTAGATCTATCTGATCTAACATGTCACTCCTAATAGGGTGAGATCACCAGAAGTGATCAAAACTTGTAGCCCTAATAGGAAAACCTTTTCTATCTGCAGTAGTGAAGAATTTGTGGGTGTTATCCCCACCGTAGTTTTTACCTTCTAACAAGGGTTTCTGCATTACCAAAATAATTGTGTCATGTGATTGTCATATTGATTTCATGTTGTTTACTTTCATAAGTTAAATGAATGATTGATACATGTAGTTGGATTCAAGTTGTTTTGGTCGGTTATTACTATTTACAGTTATATATCAGAAAGGTTTACAAGTAAAGTTTTTGAAGGCACTGATTCACCCCTCCCCTCTCAGTACCTATCTCTCCTAATTCCAACAATTGGTATCAGAGCTCAGTTCTCTTATTGAATAGTTTAACCACTAAAGGGTAAAGATCTAAGTCATGGAGAGATACAAGCTTGATAAGACTATTGATAATCAAAAGATACAAATGCAGATTTTTTTGGAACAATATAAACAAGCTAAGGAAGGACTAAAGAAATTATTGGTTGAAAGGAAGAACCTAGCTATTCTACAAAATGAGATCGGTTACCATGAAGAACCTATTGATGAAATGTTCGAGCATATTGGATCTAGTTCTGGAAGCATCTCTGATGGATCTGAAAGCATAATCACTGATTTATCTAAAAAGAATCAACATTTAACTATTCAAGTGAAAGCACTACAAATCAGTCAAGAATCTGAGATGGTGAGGATGGTAGAAATAATGAACAATGCTAGAAAAGTCAAGCAAGAAAGGAATCTGGCTATTGATGACTAAAGACAGATGACTAGACAACTTCAAGCTAAAGAGAGTGAGATACAGAGACTCATTGATCATCATTTCCAAGTAACTAATCAAATGATGACTGTGAATCAAGAGGTAAACCGAGTGAATGGAGAATTGTCAAGAAGACTAGAAGATGTTGCAAGACTCAGAGAAGAGAATGAGAAGCTGAGAAATGAAGTGAAATATCAACAACAACAAAATGAAATGAAGAAACTTGCTGAGGACAGTTCTAAGAAGATTGATGACTTTCTGACTAATCAAAGAAGATTTGGGAGTAGAGATGGAATAGGCTACATTGGCAAAGGAGAATCATCACAACAAGTTGAACAAGTCAACAACAATCAAAATCAAAAACCTAAAGTGTTGACACATTATCACTCTGGCAAACTGGGACATACATCTAATGTGTGTAGAAGAAAAGCACAAGGTAAACCTCCTGTCACTCCTAATTTTGATGGATATTGTTATTACTATGGTAAGTTTGGACATCCAACATATGAGTGTAGAGCTAAACAAAATGATATTGCTAACAATACCATTATGGAGAAAATATGCTATACTTGTAATAAACATGGACACACTGCATGAGAGTGTAAGGCTAAGATGAAGCAAGTATGGAGTCCTAAGTAGAAAACACATTGAAAGCCCTATCAACCAAAGAGACAAGGTAACTCTTATGTTTGGGATTATAATACATGGGCTAACTATACTGCTTGTGGTAGATATGGACACATTGCAGAAAATTGTTATAGAAAGAGTCAGATTGGACAATTAAAAAGCTGGATAAGCACTGGAATGGCTTGTATGCACTATCATAGGGTCAGTCATTTAAGCAAGAACTATAGAGACTGAGCACCAAATGAAAACCATATATTTGAGAGTGGATATACTATCATAGATATTACAAAGTTAAGGAACACTATGTGGAAGAAAGCATCTAATGAGAATGTTGAGTCAAGTAATGCTATCGATGAAACCTCATCTACTAGATTGGGTGACATCAGTACCTCCACTTAAGGTGAAATAGGTATGTATGGGACTGACATTTCAAATGATCACATTTTACATACAGTTCCTTATACATGATGTACTTATGCCAAATCTGCATGAATAAAGATGCACTATGGTTTATATGTTTTGAGCTAACAATGTTATGCAGTCAGTAAAAGAGAGACCAAGAGTTGGTTACCTGTCGGTAATCACTATTTAAGGTTAACCAAGAACATGTATCAACCGATGAAGAAATCCTATGTTAACCAAGTAGATAAAACTTTTAGTTGTCACCGAGCTGACATTTTTTTGTACCAAAAGTTAGGTCAAGCATTTATTGCATGAAAGTTTGAGCTAGAGTATCAAAAAGTCTATAAATACACGGGAACAGATTTTATTGTTACATTGTGATTTCAAAGAGCGAACATTTCACAAAGAAGTTGTTGAGCTAGAATATTTTCAGAAGGATTCAAGGCTACTTTAGATCAAACTAACATCACTCTTTGATGACTTCGAGTAAGTTCATTTGCTATCAAACACTTTTTATCTTGCTTCTTGCTAAAAACCCTAGAATCAATTTATGGCATCTACATCATCTGCAAGCAAATCATAAAGTATTGAGGAGGAAGTTAATCTAATCGTTAGGGAAAATTTTGATGAACCTAAGTTTAAGCCACATCCCAAGGTCACAGCACAAATAGATACAATGGGTGCTTTTTCGAGCATACCAGATAGGTTTTTATTAATAGAAGACGTAAGATCATATATTCATTGCAAAATTGGAGAAGTTGGAGATTTTGAAACTATTGCAGCATATCAACAAATCTATGGCACCGATGGTAAATTGAAAATAGATTCCAAGAAGATTGAGGAATTAGGGTTATCATGTATCACACACTTTCCGCAATCATTTAAGATAGATTGAATCAAATTCATTTTGAGCAGGTATCACGATGACAAATTTTGGCTGGATAAACCGATTGAGGTCAACAAGAAAATTATCAGCAGGGTTACTGGGCTCCCTACAACTGACAAGGCTAAAGCCTTCCATAGTTCATCACAACCAGATGTTGAGAAGAATACTAGAGCACAATTGGATGGTTAGGCACTAAAGATTTTGACAATCAGAGACCCAACAGTTAATTTCGTAGCGCATGTGATCGGGTACAAGTTATTTCAATCAAGCAGACTCAATATCATACCCTATAGTGCAATAGACATGGCGCACAAAATTGTGGTGAAAGGTCACTAGGTTGATCTTGCCAAGGTACTATTTCATCAACTTCAAGAAAATATGAAGACAATAAGAAAAAAGAAGTATAATACATGTAAGTCTAGATCACTACTTGTTTGCATATTTTTCTATCTACAAAAGTATGTACCTGGCGTTAGTAAAGTAAATTGGAAACTAGATATATTGATAATGAAATAAATCAATGATATGATGAATAAGTTAGGAGATAAATTGAATATAGATTTTGATGCATACTTCAAAGAATTTCAGACTAAAATGCATAAAAGAAGCAGAATTTCAAGTGAATTAGTTCAAAGATTTGAGAATGATATATGTTTTGTAGTCAACACAAATTATACTTTGATAAAAGCAGTTGAACCTAGGATAAAATGGTTGGCACCGATGGGTTATAAAATGAACCATGATTTTGCACTGAAATCTATTAATGCACTTCTTGCATTACCAAAAGATCCCATTGCCACTAGGTTTGGAGTATATGAAGAGGCCAAATAAATAATTTCAACAAATATAGAGATCGGTAAAATATCTAGAAAGGTAAAGAAGATGAAGAAAAATCTTACTGCTAGATATGGAGATGTGTCTGAAACACTTGAGGAGACACCGGTCAAATAGGAAACTGAAGGTCAGTTATAGTTGGTTGACAAACCATATGATAGTGAGGAGACCAAGTCTGATGAAGAAGAAGATCCCACACCAGTTCCTCCACCTAAAATTCCTATGAAGAAGCAGTTACCAGTACAAGAAGGTATGAAGACAAGATCATCAACTGTAGCTTCATCATCTGAGAAGAAAGAAGAAGAGAAAGTAACAAAACTAAGGGAAACTACATTGACAAGGAAATATATTAAGAGAAAGAACATGGTTGTAGCTGAGGTACCAAAGAAAAGGAGAAAACTAATAAGAAGTAAAGAAGATCTCGAGGAGACTGAGACTGAAGATGACGTCAATCAATTCATGGTGGTCAGTAATAAGGAAAAAACAATAGATGAAATTATTGAAGACATAATTGAGAATGGAGATCTTACCGATCCCATACTAGATAGATTTGACAAGATGTCAAATGAAGATCAAACCAAGATAGAAGAGGCTGTCATCCAAATGATGATAAAATTCAAGAAAGTTCCAATGGAATTTGCCTATGCATTATCGAAGAAGTTGGATGACAAGATTACTGAAAAATGGGCTATTGCACTAGACACCGAGAAAAGAAAGAGAGAACGATCTCTAGTTCGGGCAGCCCCACATCTAAGGTTTGGAGAAATTAGTGAGTACATGACCAAATACCAAGCAAAATTTATGATCAAGAACCGAGCCATGATGATAATGGATGAAAATGTGGTAGATATGGATACCATAACTGATTTTATGTGGACATCAATTTTTAAGGCCAAAGAAAAAGCTAAGCAAGAAGCATTTTTAAACTTCTCTAAGAAGAGACAAAATTCCAAAGGTAAAGGTATTTCTATTGATGAGGGAACAACAAAGAAATTAAAGAACACCAGTATATCAATTACCAGGGTAATTGATATCACTGATCAAAAGGAAGAAATAAGTGTTTCACAGGATGCACCGGATAAAGTAGAAATTCAATTGGAGAAGAAAACA
The DNA here is from genome assembly GCA_027943335.1 of Chamaecyparis obtusa. Classification (NCBI taxonomy): domain Eukaryota; kingdom Viridiplantae; phylum Streptophyta; class Pinopsida; order Cupressales; family Cupressaceae; genus Chamaecyparis; species Chamaecyparis obtusa. The sequence goes on along the minus strand of BSBK01008899.1, from coordinate 1,420,151 downwards.
GATGATGATGTACTCATTGAGGACATAAAAAATGGTGATCCTAATGACAAAGATGATGAAGATGTAAATATTGCACCTAATCAAGATGAAGTACTAGAAAATGAATGTCTATTTACATCACTACCGGGTAAACTTCATGTACTTGCAAAAGTAGCCAAAATTCTTTCCCAAGTACAACCCGTGGGCTCAGACCATGAGCAAAAGAAAGATATCATAGGGCATCAATACATTGAGAAACCTGGAAAGATGGAAGAGCCTACACAAATAGAGGCACCTTCCACCAAGGCAAAAGGAATAGAAGAAACAAAGGAAATAGAGGTAATCCCACTTGACACCACATCCAAGACTCCCACTATATCAATTGAGACCATAGCTACCAAAGAGTAGAAGAAGGAAGAACGTGTGTTAACTGAGAAGGATACTCTGAAATCTAGAGACAAAACTATTGCTATTATTGAGAAGAAGTCACCTCTAGCACTGAAGAAGAAAAAGAAAAAGAAAGGAAAAGGGTCGGTCACCCTAGATGAAGTGATAATTATCCCTGAGTGTGACCCGAGGACCCTAAGCCCCAAAGACTTGAGTAAATATGGGGAATTATGTTCAAAAAGGTAGCTCAAGAGAAGTTGAAGCAAGAACACAAATGAAAAGAGATCTTAATAGATGTGAGGGATATCCTACAACAGGTAGTACCTGAGGTGAATATTGATGAGGATACTCCTATCATAGATCAAATTGCTACACTTACCAACAAGATCAATGACCCGAACATTGATGTAGATAAACGAATTGAAGAAAGGGTAGAATCTAGAATACAACACAAACTGGTAGAGAAGATAAGCCTAGAAGTGGCATTGAAGAAGGTCAAATTATCTAAGGTAATCACTGAGATAAAAACTATCACTCAGACAATTTGTCAATATGTATTGAAGCTTTGTACTATAGACACCTTCACTTTTGATGTTAGTGAGAAGATCAAAGGATTGGAAGTAGAAATATAGTTAAGTACAAATGCAGCTATAACCGAGCCTAATGCTTTCTCCAAGCACATTCATTGAGTTCAAGAACTCTGGTGATTAATAGAAGATTTGAAGAAACAAGAAGAGCACATAGCAGATTAGGTTACTAAGTTATAGACAGAACTCCTACCATACCTGAAAATTTTTGAGGCACACATTGTCAAAGCTGAACAACTCATTGCAACACCAAAAATTTTAGTGTTAGATAACATCTTTGACATGCATGCACAAGTCATTCTTGAGCATATTTCTCTCACCAACTTGAAAGAGGAATGGGACAAGCTCTTGGAGTTAGTGAAGAAAACCTACTAGCATATTTTTGACAAGATGTGAGTATACTACTTAATTTTTGTATTTGGCATTACTATCAAAAAGGGGGAAAACAATCTATAAGTCTTTATGCCAAATATGTACATAGATGCTACATATACTACATATTACCGAGAGCATGCACCGAGGGGGAGTACTTATGTGTATATGGTGGAAGTATAAGTTATATAGAAAATTTTGTTGATATACATTCAAAGTTTTGATACTAATGCAAAAGGGGGAGATTGTTATCTCTATTGAGCATTTAAGGTTGTCATTAGTATCAAAGGTTTGTAAAGATATCGGTCGGTCACTTACATTGAGCTAATCGGTAACTAGAAGCAAGATAGACTAGTCAGTAAAGTAGTACACCGAGCATCAACAATTTACTGAGCACCAGTAGACACCATCACCGATAGACAGTAAACATTGAGCATCACAGTATACACTGAGAATTTTATATAGTGTTTATCGAGGATCACAGAAAATGGCATAGTAATCTGAAATGGTACATACTTCTATGCCTATGGTTACTGTTGCCCAAAAATTCCCTACCCATTCAATTTTGGTCAAGCTGAATATATCCTTGGTCTCCATTTTAACTCTGCCAAGCACCTCCAAAAATTTCATGGCCCTATGTCATTTCCTCTAGCCTCTGCAATTCATTTTTACTCCTTGGTCTGTAGGTTTAATTTCAAAAATGTAGTCGTTGGCCCCAAAAACCCTAAGAACCCTAGGCCATGTTATAATCCTTCATTACCTTTTTGGCCACTTAAGGTTCCCATTTCAACATGTGCACTTTATAATTCCTTGGTTCACCAGTTCTCTTATTTTCCTGGTGGTTATCTTTTCCTTTCGGTGAACTAGCGAATGCAGTGATTCTCATGATCACTTAATCCCTAGCAGTCATCCTTTCTTATTTGGTGATTCAGAAAATGAACTGTTCTCATGGTCGCTTAATCCCTGGTAGTCTTAATAATACATCTAGCAACCTAGCAAATGGTTTATTTTCCCTTTAGTCGTAGAATCGCCAGATAGAGGCACGACTTTAATTTTTCCTGGGCCCACTTGCCAATTCTTCACAACGTGGCATGCTTTGATTAGTCTGGAATGGTAGGTGATGTAGTGCAGCAGGGTCATGACTTCCCAAAGGTTAAACAGGATCGAGGATCGATGGTCATCGCTATTCCATTGAGTGAAGATGCAAGTTTTTTAAGATCACGGTATAGCGATGGTCGTCGATCTTCCTTTTCATACAACAATGCGCTTGTCAGTGGGTCCAATGCCATGTAATCCGACATGACAGTTTTTCATTGGTTGATAGGTTCCTGATCTGGTGATTGTCAATGGGGCCCTTTTCATGAGGTGGGTTAAGGATTGGATGCATCACATGGTTTTTGTTATACCGTTGATGAAAGGTGTGTGGGAGTTAAAGCTGTCGTATAACGACAGCCATAGATTCTTCTTTATCACCAAAGCTCTGATAGTGGGTCCTGTGTCAGAGGTGACCAAGCAGTAGCAGCAAATGGTGTGTTGACATGTGGTAGGTTTTCAAGTGGGCCCAAGGTTGTAAAATATTTTGGCAAATTGGTGGCTATGTATCTTTTAAGTTTGGCAGAGGTCTTAAGTTTTCTATGTTCGCTCATTCGCAGAATGAATTAGCAGTGCTCTAAATGATCTAGTGAATGCAGGAATGTGCGTATTCACATAATCTCTAAATGAATTAGTGAAGCCCTAAAATGTCTCATGACTTAGCAAATGTCTTCGGTTGCTAGTTCATCAAATGAAGTCGGGATTATCATAAAAGGTTAAAAGAGTATCTAGCGAACAAGTGAATGAAGCTTTCTCGCATTCGCGGAGTACAATCGGGGGTTTAGAAAAGGCTCAGCAATTCAGAAAAATGCTTTGTTTGCTAAATCGCTTGACCAGAATAAGGTTAAATAAGGTATCTCATGAATTAGAATTTCTTTCAATCGCATGTTCGCCGAATGAACAAAAGGTTAAGTTTGCTGAGAACAAGTGGGACCGGGTGTCGATTCATCATTGAGGTGTCTTTTTTTGATTGGCTGAGGACTTTTCAAGGGGGTTTATGACTGTTTCAAAGATGATCTAGGCTATTTGTTTGTCAGGAAGTGAAAGATATCGATGGTCACATTTTAAATTAGACCGGCTAGCCTTTATTATTTAAATTTGAATATTTATGAGAAGGTTTTTCGCCAGTATTTGATTCAATAAGCCGCAAGTGGTGGAGGTAGCTCAAAATTTATGTTTCTAGGATGATTGCAGTTGAGAGGATGATGAAGAAGATCTGGGCAGCCATCTTTAGTCGATTCTTGTTCGCAGAGAAGTACCTTTTATGCATTCATGGCGAGCCTAAGTTGTAGAAAGGTTGATGAATCAAGGTTGCTTGTCTACAGGCAAATATAGTATAGGGATGGGCATGCAAACAAATATCTAATCGGCCATGATATTTTAGAGATGCATTTATGATCAGATTTGATTGAATTAGGGTTTTCTATTATTCTAATGCCATCTATGCAACCCTAGTTAGGTTTTTGACTCCTGTCTGCATGCAAATAGGAGATGTATATATTGTTTTTTGGAGCTTTTAGAGCTCAGAGTTCACATTTTGTAAAGAAGAAAGTCTCTTTCTTAGAAGACTATCCATGGCATTTTTTCCGCCCTCTGGTTTTCTACATTCTGTAATCTTTCATTGATGATTCAGATATTACAGAGGTATTTTGTGACATAATTTCTATCCTTGCGCTTCCTTGTCTGAATTCTCTCTTATTGAATTGAAGTATATGTATGTCTTCAGTTATATCTTAGGGTTCTTCATCCATCTCTCTTTTTGCAATATATGTGTATTCTTGTGGGTGATTTGATTTGAATGCCCTTGTGGGTATACCTCAACCCTTGACAATCTATCTCATTCCTATACCGAGTTGCAGAAGTGAATGTTTTTTTGCAGGTTGTGGATTGTGTCTAAATTCTTAAGAATGTTATTGTTTGTGAAATTTTTTTCTCTTTCCCTAAATAGCTTCTTTCTATTGCAGACCCTTCTATGAAATATTTATGCAAGCCTATTCAATGAGTTGTGATCTCCTAGACCTAAGTTTATTCATTAAATTCATCCTCTATACTGTGATTCAAACCATCATTTCGGTGTATTACCTAGTAGGTATTTTTCTTTCAAGTCATTTCTCTTTCAAGCATTCCTTCTATCCTTTTCCCTCCAAAATATTTTTACTTTTCATGTCAAGAAGAAAATTAGGGTGATTATCCAAGAGGAACCAACCTAGAACCTGGAGGTCTCATCTTAGTTAGCATAGGTCCCACAACCTGGAGATGATTCCCATGTTATACTAGGTTATCAAGACCAAGAGAGCTTGAAACAAGGGTGCAAACTTAGTGTATAACAATTCTAGCATGCCCGGTGGGACTCAGTTTCCAATTTATGTTCAAAAGTGTTACTAAGATTAGATTCAGATTCAAGGATACCTCACCTTGGGTGTAACATTTGGGACAGATAAAGAAGTTCATTGTTTGAAAGTTATGTTATCTCTGATATATAGATTACATAATATAGACTTTTAGAAGTTGTACTATCAAGTATATATGGTGACTCCACTGATTTCACAGATCCAGGCTAAACTTGTTCAAAGTTTATGAGAAAGATTGAGACTAGAAGCTCAAAACCTATAGAATTTGGAGAGTTTCCCTTAAAAAGAAGTTACAAAGGTAGGACAACTCAAAGAACATCTCCTACAAGGAGATTAAAATCTACACCACCTAATACTTCAGAAAGGAGACCTTTTCCCTTTAATATCAGGAGAAGAGGAAGATCTCTAACTAGAGATCTAGAAGAAGATTCAAATCTAGCATCAAATACAACTCACATAGTTGTTAATCTTCAAATCACAGCTCCTACAATGGCTAGACAGTTTTCCTTTGCACCTTTCAACCAAGGAAGTCCATTAGCCTTTTCTCAACCTCATGATGTGCCCTTGGTGGCACTAAAGAGTCTACCTAATTTCATAGGTGAAGGACAAACCACTGCTTTTGAGCATATAAGAGATGTGACCACTATCTATAGCATACACAACATTACCCAAGAAGATGTAGCCACCAAATTATTAGTAGCCTCTTTGAAAGGTAAGGCTCTTGAATGGTTTAGAACTTTAACTTTTGGCTCCATTACTTCATGGGATGAATTAGGGGATGCATTAAGTAAACATTTTGAGGAAAAATCAGATAACTTGTCTTTGGTTGAGCAGTTGACAACCATAAAAAGAGACCCTCAAGAGCAAATGACAAATTACAATAGTAGATTCCTCAAGACATGGAATAGGATCCCAGTCTCAATAAGGCCATCAGTTGACCATGCTTTCCTATACTACTTGCAAATTTTGAATGGTCGAATCTCTATCATGATCCAATCTATGGGTGGTACCTCTTTACCCCAAAATTTTGACATAGTTATCAAAGCTGAAAATTGTTTAATCCAAGTAGGTATGATAGCTAGAAGGCCACCCATGCCCATCTTTCCTAGCCTTCAACCCATTGCACCTACACAAGTACCTCCATTCACCCCTATTCCCACTATATTAGCACCTCAAGCTAGTACTAGTGGTCAAGAGCTAAAAGAAAGTTTCTCTAGAGAGCTGCAAGAGATAAAGAGTAGTCAAGAAAGAAGTAAGCAAGAAATGAAAAATTTGTTGCAAACCTTAACTAAAGAGGTCACAAATCTAAAGAAGCAAGGGCAAGGAATCAGACCACCCTTTCAGCCACAAGGCCAAGGTCCCAATCAACAATATCAAAATCAGGGATAGCCTTATCAGCAAAATAAGCCGCCATACCACGGAGGTTATCAAGGACAGAGGCAAAATCTTAATTAAAGACCATTCCAACCATATAACCCTGTGCCTCTTAATTCTGCAAATCTGGTTAGGGATATGGTCCCTAGTCAAAACAATATGGCTATGGATAATGAATGGTGTTTTCCTTATAATCAACCTCACAATCAAGCTACATGTTCAAATGGATGGATGAACCAAGCACTAATGGTTCAAAATGCCTCACAAGCTCAATCAGATGCTTCTTCCAGTGGGTCAATTCCTCAACAAGAATCACAAGAAAATGAGACTGCTCTTTTCAATTGGGAGCAGCCAGACTTCAATGGAGTCAATGATGAATTCACTATTGCTGCCAACACAAGGGAAAAGAGAAGAGCTCAAGACATGGAGCGGGCAGACTCTAGCACTAAAGCTACTACATCTACAGAGCCAATACAGCAAGCTACTCCTATCACATTCAAGAAGGCTCCTGCCATTACTAGCAAAGAGGGCCAACATTTCAAAGAAGTGGAGCCCATCATAGTAAAAGCACAACAAAGAGTACACATTGTGACACCTTTCAACATTGTAGACAACATGAATAAGGTGAACATTACCATGTCTATGTGGGACTCTTTGGCTATTCCAAGACAACCTGAGATTTTGAAAAAGGCTATGACTGAAATGACTACTTCTCAACATACAAAAGAAGTTGCAAAGCCAGTGTTGGTTAACACTGATCGAGAAAAGGAGGTTCCAAGTAGAAACTCCAAGGATAATTCCATTCAAGGTAGGAACTCAAAACCACCTCCCTTTTATGTATCTTTAATTATTGGAAAATCTTTAGTACATAATTGTATGGTAGATAGTGGAGCTACTAGCACTGTAATGCCCAAGAAAGTGGCTAATCAAGTAGGACTTAAATATGAATCCCTCCAAAAGAAGGTTACACAACTCGATGGATCCTGAGTTAACACTATAGGTGTAACTAAGGATACCAGTCTGATCCTTCATGCTAGTCCTAATTTCTCTATCCTACTTGATATATATATCATAGATCTCCCTGCTTTGTTTTCCATATGTTTATCAAGGGAATTTATAGCCAAAATAGGAGGTTACCTATCTTCAGATTGGTCTCACATGCTATTTCACACAAGGTATGGTACCAAGGTAACCATTAAATCAGAACCATTGGTAGCACACCATATAGAGCCATATGTGTCCAATACCATCAATGTAGGCTACCCCATATTTGATGAAAATGACTTCCAAACCAATGGAGAAGTAGACACTAAGATAGAGAGTATCCCTAATATTTTACTAGATGAAAGAACTTTAGAGGCCCAAGAAAATCTTATTTGGGATTTTGGTTTAGGAAGTTATTTGATACAAGAGAGTGGATCCATAGACCCAAACCTTCTCAAGGAAGACATTAATTCAGAGGATCAGAGCAATCAGGTTTGGGAACTATTTTTTGATGGTGCTAGATGCAGAAATGGTTCTGGTGGTGGTGCTATGTTAGTGTCCCCAAAAGGAGAAAGGTACTAATAGTTTTCAGATTTAGTTTCTCCTGTACTAGCAACACTGTAGAGTATGAAAGCCTTGTAAATGGACTGGAGTGGGCTAGGAAAAGAGGGCACAAAGCCTTAAAATTTTATGGTGACAGTGAATTAGTGGCCAGCCAAGTGAGAGGGATATGTGCAACCAAAAATGACACTATGAAAGCATACAAACATAGAGTTTGGGATGCAATTGAAGATTTCCAAGCTTTCAACATTGTTGCTATCCCTAGAAAACTAAATCAAAATGCAAATAGATTAGCTGCTATTGGATCTCAGTATGATATTCCAAATATCATTTCAAAGGAGGAGACCCAAAAACATATTAAAGTGATTGTCAGACCCTCTATTCCTAATAATGATGTCAATTGGCAAGTGTTTGACAATGATGAACAAATTTTGCAATTCTTGTTTGAAGAAGATGTTTTCTCATAGCATAATCAAGATAGGCTATCACAAAACTATGGTGACCAAGTGATACAACTTAAGTCTAATAAGATGCCTAGAGGTCTTGTCACCTTAGAAATAGTCTTCAACAAGGATGATCAAGTTAAGAAGAACAAAGCTGGCCTGGTAATTCAACAAGAGCATTGTATTGAATTAGAGTTAGAACCAAGTAAAAGCTTACAATGTGGAAAGCTGAATACTGATTTGGAAAAGAAGGATTACATCCAATTATTCAAAGAATTTAGTGATGTGTTTGCATGGAAATATGAAGACCTCAAAGGTTTTAATCCAACCCTTGCTTAGCACACTATTGAATTAGAGCTTAATGCCAAACTAGTAAGGAAAAAACAAAGGCCCGTTAATCCCAAGCTTGAGCCACTTATGCATAAAGAAGTGCTCAAATTGATAGAAAGTGGTATCATCTACCCCATCAAGCATACTAGTTGGGTTTCCAACCTTGTTTCTGTCAAGAAGAAGAATGGGGAATTGAGGTTATGTGTTGACTTCAGGGATCTTAACAGGACCTCTCTAAAAGACCTCCATCCATTACCCTCTATGGAAAAAATCTTACAATGTGTCTCTGGATCTGAGAGATTTTCATTATTGGATGGCTATTTAGGATACAATCAGATCCTAGTGAATGAAGAGGACCAATACAAGACCGCATTAACAACCAAATGGGGAACCATGGCTTATCAAAAGATGTCTTTTGTTTTGTCAAATGTAGGTGCTACATTTCAAAAGGCAATGGACATGGCCTTTAAAATTCTCATGTACAAATTTGTACTGGTCTATTTAGATGACATAACTGTCTATTGTAAACATGCAGCAAACCATATCAAACATTTGAGGAATATTTTTGAAAGGTGTAGAGAGTTTGGGATATCTCTTAATCCCAAGAAATGTGTTTTTTTAGTTCATGAAGGAAAATTGTTGGGATATGTAGTATCCAAAGAAGGAATTATAGTGGATCCTGAGAGGATTGCAGCCATCCTAGAGCTACCTTTGCCACATCATAAGAAAAGTCTCCAATCTTTCATAGGAAAGATTAACTTTGTTAGGTGTTTGTTGCCTAATATTGTAGATTTATTGAAGCCTTTGACAACCATGTTAAAGAAGAGTTCAGCCTTCAACTAGACTAAAGAAGGAAAAGAAAGTTTCCAAGCTATCAAAGAGGCCTTAACAGAAGCTCCTACTCTATTGAACCCAAATTTCAGTAAGGATTTTATCCTTTATGCTTATGGAGGATAGGATGCTATATCTGCTATGTTGACTCAAGAAAATTCAAATGGGTTGGAATAGCCTATTGCTTTCTTTAGCAAAGGTTTAGAAGAGTATGAACAAAGATACTCTTTTGTAGAAAAACATGTACTTGCTATGGTGAAGAGCCTCAAAAAGTTCAGATATCTATTGACCCATAACAAGGTACATTTGAAGGTTACTCATCCAAGTGTCAAAGAATTTTTTCTTTCCAAGGACCTAAATGAAAAAAGAGCTAGTTGGATTACCAAAGTGATGGAATATGACATTGATATTCAGACTACCAAGTTGGTTAGAGGAAGAGGTCTTTGTGAGAATTTGGTAGGAGATGAAAGTTCAAAGAAATCAGAGAAAATGGATGCATCTTTGGTTGTGCATTCTATAGAAGAACATGTCAAGGCATCAGGTTGGTTGCCTAATATGATTCATTACTTAAAAATAGGGCAATGTCCTGTAGGTTTAGATTAAAAAAAAAGAAGGTATTATAGATTGCAATCTATTCCTCTTGTGTTGATAGATGAAGTTCTTTTCAGAAAGGATCACAATGGTGTCCTTTAAAGATGTATTGATTCAGAAAAGATAGCTGGTGTCCTATTTGAATTTCATGATGGACCTTCTAGAGGTCACTTTTCTCCTAGGACTGTTGCTTTTAAAATCATGAGGGCTGGATACTATTGGCCATCTATCTTTAAAGATAGTCATGATTATGTAAGAAGATGCATCAAGTGTGCCATTTTTGCAGGAAAAGAAAGGCTTGCAGCTTTACCCCTTCAACCAATCAGAATAGAACAACCATTCATGAAGTGGGGCATAGACTTTGTTGGCATAATTAATCCTCCATCTAGTGTAGGACAAGTGGATAATCACTGCAACAGACTATTTCACTAGATGGACAGAGGCAGTTGCCTTAAAGGAATCAAATGAGAGTGTTGTCTTAAGTTTTTATGATGATATAATTCACAGATTTGGCATTCTAGACTCTATAATATCAGATGATGCATTGGCATTCATAGGCCTTAAAGTCTCACAATGGGCAATCAGAAATGGCATTTATCTAAATACTAGTTCAAATTACTACCCTCAAGGCAATGGCTTGGCAGAATCAACTAATAAGAACTTGATTAGGATAATCAAGAAAAATCTGCAAGATAATCAGAGAAATTGGCATGCTAAATTGAAGTCTGCCTTGTGGTTAGATATGATTACCCCAAAGAAGATCATTGGGAATTCTCCTTACATGTTATTATATGGTAAAGAGGCCAAGTTGTCCATTTCAACTGAATTTCCAACTTTGGACTTGGCTACTCAATATGCCTTGTTTGAAGAAGGAGATCCCTTACAAATCAGGTATGCTCAGCTAATGGAGTTAGAAGAACTTAGATACAAATCCATGAATGATATGGAGTTCCATCAGGTTCAGACAAACAAGAGTTTTGACAGAAGAGCCAGATCCAAAGACTTCAAAGTTGGGGATGTAGTCCTCAAGTGGAATGAATTCAAATCAAAGCTTGGCAGACATACAAAGTTTGATTACTTTTGGGGTGGACCATTTGTTATTACAAAGTGCAAGGGGCCTAATGATTTTCAGCTATCAACTCTTGGAGGAGATGCCTTGCCAATTCCAGTCAATGGTTTCCACTTGAAGTCCTACTTTGAGGTCAATCCATCCTTGTAAATCTTTGTGAATATGTTTCCTTTCTTTTCTATTCCTACTTTCTAGTTTAGTCTTTCCTACTTCCCAAGAAGTGCCCGTGCACAATTTTTGTCTTTTGTTCCTGGTCTCTCCCTCTATCATGAATGGTTCTATGTAGTTCATTTTTTACTCCTATGCCCGATAGATTGCTTAAGGCCACTGGTTTTCATGTCTAGCAGGCTAACATCTAGTAGAAATCGCCAAAATGTTGCCAAAAATTCCGTACCCATTCAATTTTGGTCACGCTAAATATATCCCTGGTCTCCATTTTAACTCTGCCAAGCACCTCAAAAAATTTCATGGCCCTATGTCATTTCCTTTGGCCTCCGCAATTCATTTTTACTCCTTGGTCTGCAGGTTTAATTTCAAAAATGTAGTCATTGGCCCCAAAAACCCGAAGAACCCTAGGCCATGTTATAATCCTTTGTTACCTTTTTTGGCCACTTAAGGTTCCCATTTCAGCATGTGCACTTTATAATTTCTTGGTTTGCCAGTTCTCTTATTTTCCCGGTGGTTATCTTTTCCTTTCGATGAACTGGCGAATGTAGTGATTCTCGTGATCACTTAATCCCTGGTGGTCATCCTTTCTTATTTAGCAATTCAGCGAATGAACTATTCTCATGGTCACTTAATCCTTGGCAGTCTTAATAAAACATCTAGCGACCTAGCAAACGGTTTATTTTCCCTTTAGTCATCGAATCACCAAATAGAGGCATGAATTTAATCTTTCTTGGGGCCGCTTGCCAATTCTTCACGACGTGGCATGCCCTGATTAGTCTGGAATGGCAGGTGACGTACTGCAGTGGGGTCATGACTTCCCAAAGGTTAAACAGGATCGAGGATCGATAGTCATCACTATTTTGTTGAGTGAAGATGTAATTTTTTTAAGATCAGGGTATAGCAATGGCCGTCGATCTTACATTTCATACAACGATGCGCTTGTTAGTGGGTCCAGTGCCACCTAATCTGACATGGCAATTTTTCATTGGTTGGCAAGTTCCTGATCTGGTGATTGTCAGTGATGCCATTTTCTTGAGGCAAGTTAATGATCAGATGCATTACACGGTTGTCGTTATACCGTTGATGAAAGGTGCGTGGGAGTTAAAGCTGTGGTATAACCATAGCCGTAGATTCTTCTTTATCGCCAAAGCTCTGATAGTGGGTCCTGTGTTAGAGGTGTCTGAGCAGTAGCAGCAAATGGTGTTTTGACATGTGGCAGGTTTTTAGGTAGGCCCAATGTTGTAAAATATTTCAGCAAATTGGCGGCTATGTATCTTTTAAGTTTGGCAGAGGTCTTAAGTTTTCTCTGTTCACTCATTCATGGAATGAATTAGCAGTTCTCCAAATGATCTGGTGAATGCGTGAATGTGTGTATTCACAGAATCTCTAAATGAATTAGTGAAGCCCTAAAATGTCCCACAACTTAGCGAATGTCTTTGGTCGCCAGTTTGCCAAATGAAGCCGGGATTCTCATAAAAGGTTCAAAGAGTATCTAGCGAACACATGAATGAAGCTTTCTCACATTCGTGGAGTACAACCGGGGGTTAAGAAAAGGCTCAGCAATTCAACGAAATGCTTTGTTTGCTAAATCACTTGACCAGACTGAGGTTAAACAAGGTATCTCACGACTTAGAATTTCTTTTAGTCGCATGTTTTCTGAATGAACAAAAGGTTATGTTTGCTGAGAACAAGTGGGACCGTATGTCAATTCATCATTGAGGTATCTTGTTTTGATTGGCTGAGGACTTTTCAAGGGGGTTTATGACTATTTCAAAGATGATCTGAGTCGTTCGTCTATCGGGAAGTGAAAGATATCGATGGTCACATTTTAAATTAGACCGGCTAGCCGTTATTATTCAAATTTCAATATTTTTGAGAAGGTTTTTCACCAGCATTTGATTCAATAAGCCACAAGTGACGAAGGTAGCTTAGAATTTATATTTCCAGGATGATTGCAGTTGAGAGGATGATGAAGAAGATCTGGGCAGCCATCTTTAGTCAATTCTTGTTCTTAGAGAAGTACCTTTTGTGCATTCATGGCAAGCCTAAGTTGCAGAAAGGTTGATGAATCAAGGTTGCTTGTCTGTAGGCAAATACAGTACAGGGATGGGCATGAAAACAAATATCTAATTGACCATGATATTTTAGAGATGCATTTATGATCAGATTTGATTGAATTAGGGTTTTCTATTATTCTAATGCAATCTATGCAACCCTATTTAGGTTTTTGACTCATGCTTGCATGCAAATAGGAGATGTATATATTGTTTTTTGGAGCTTTTAGAGCTTAGAGTTCACATTTTGTAAAGAAGAAAGTCTCTTTCTTAGAAGGCTATCCATGGCATTTTTTCTGCCCTTTGGTTTTCTACATTCTGTAATCTTTCATTGATGATTTAGATATTGCAGAGGTATTTTGTGACATCTTTTCTGTCCCTATGCTTCCCTGTCTGAATTATCTCTTATTAAATTGAAGTATGTGTATGTCTTCAGTGATATCTGGGTTCTTGATCCCTCTCTCTTTCTGCAATATATGTGTATTCTTGTGGGTGATTTGATTTGAATGCTCTTGTGGGTATACCTCAACCCCTAACAATCTATCTCATTCCTATACCGAGTTGCAGAAGTGAATGTTTGTTTGCAAGTTGTGGATTGTGTCTAAATTCTTAGGAATGCAATTGTTTGTGAAAATTTTTTCTCTTTCCCTGAATAGCCTCTTTCTATTGCAAACCCTTCTATGAAATATTTATGCAAGCCTATTCAGTGAGTTGTGATCTCCTAGACCTAAGTTTATTCATTAAATTCATCCTCTATACTGTGATTCAAACCATCATTTTGGTGTATCACCTAGTAGGTAGTTTGCTTTCAAGTCATTTCTCTTTCAAGCATTCCTTCTATACCTTTCCCTCTGAAAGATTTTTACTTTTCATGTCAAGAAGCAAATTAGGGTGATTATCCAAGAGGAACTAGCCTAGAACCTGGAGGTCTCATCTCAGTTAGCATAGGTCCCACAACCTGGAGATGATTCCCATGTTATACTAGGTTATGAAGACCAAGAGAGCTTGAAACAAGGGTGCAAACTTAGTGTATAATAGTTACAACGGTTCATAAAATGTTTTACCAAGATTGAGGAACATTTAATGTGATGATATTCATTAAATCTAATGTATATCTTTTATAATAGTTGATCTAGGTTATTTTTGTACACCGTAGATCTTAGGGTTATGACTATGTTGTGTAACCTAATTTTGTTAAAGTGAAAAAAATAGAACACTATATATTTTTATGTTAACATCATTTTTAGTGTGAGATGATATATGAATCATGGAGCACTTGAAGCAATTGCCTAACTTTAAGTCTATCTGTTAACAGAGCAGAATCGAGTATAGAGGAATTCAGATTGAGTAGAATCAGAAAAGGCTACCGAGTAGTTCAGAGTAGAGATTCATCACAAGTAAGGTGATATTTTATGAGAGCTTATAGATCTGTATCACACAATTGAGTTGTCAAATAGAAGATAATTACCTATTGCTTTCTAAAAATTGTAATAGAGTTTGGGAAAAAATCTCTTAACAAAGTAGACTTAACAGTCTTATGTAAATCTCTTAACCGAGTGCAAACTTCATTAGTGTTGTTAAAATCCTATAACTAGGTAGATCTAGTTGATCTAACATGTCACTCCTAACAGGGTGAGATCACCAGAAGTGATCAAAACTTGTAGCCCTAATAGGAAAACCTTTTCTATCTGCATGAGTGAAGAATTTGTGGGTGTCATCCCCACTGCAATTTTTACCTTCTAACAAGGGTTTTTGCATTACCAAAATACTTGTGTCATGTGATTATCATATTGATTTCATGTTTTTTACTTTCATAAGTTAAATGAATGATTGATACATGCAGTTAGATTCAAGTTGTTTTAGTCAGTTATTACTATTTACAGTTATATATTAGAAAGGTTTACAAGTAAAGTTTTTGAAGGCACTGATTCTCCCCTCCCCTCTTAGTACCTATCTCTCCTAATTCCAACATCCCCTTCATTTTAATTTAGCATCCCTATCTTGGTTTATGCCAATAGTTGCAATGTTGCTCAATTGAAATGAGAAACATTAGGTATATTTCAATCTATTCATCGTGGTATCAAATTATTTGCTCCATTATCTCTGGTTGTCTAGGTAAACTCTAGTGACAACCTCATTTCACCCACGGATTCCCTCGAGCATTCCCCAACACACCTGACAAAAGTGTCCTTAAAGGTCACTAAGAAACATCGGGGAGAGATATTTTTTGGGGAATATATCAGAGCTTGTGAAAGATATCAATGAATCATTAGATACTAAAGGACCATGTTATGGAGGCCTACAATTACCCATTTCATTTTTGGAAGATTCCCCTTTTTTTTAATTTCGCATCCCTATCTCGGTTCATGTCAAAAGTTACAATGTTTCTTAATTGAAATTAGCAACATTCGATATATTTCAATCTGTTTGTCATGGGATCAAATCATCTACTCCATTAGCTTTGGTTGGCTAGGTAAATGCTAGTGATAACCCTGTTTCACCCACAGAGTCCCTCAAACATTTATGAGCACACCTGACCAAAGTTTACCTAAGGGTCACTAAGAAACATTAGGCAATGATCTTTCTTCGAGAATATCTTGGACCTCGTGTGAGGTATCAAAAAATATTAAAGTTCTATAGGATCATGTTATGGAGGCCTAAAATTAAACTTCTCATTTTTGGGAGATTCCCCTTCATCTTAATTTAGCATCCCTATCTTGGTTTATGTCAAAAGTTTCAATTTTTCTCAATTGAAATGAGCAACATTGGGTATCTTTCAATCCATTTTTGTGGGATCAAATCATCTGGTCCATTAGCTCCATTTGGTTGGGTAAATTCTAGTGACAACCCTGTTTCACCTATGGAGTCCCTCAAACATTCGCTAGCACACCTAACCAAAGTGTCCCTAAGGGTCACTAAGCAACATTTGGTAGTGATCTTTCTTAGGGCATATCTCAGAGCTCGTGCAAGTTATTTATGAATCTTTAGGTGCTATAAGACTATATTTTGGAGGCCTACAATTACTCATATCATTTTTGGGAGATTCCCCTTCATTTTTTATTTGGCATCCCTATCTTAGTTTATGTATGTATCATCTTAAAATGGAAGCACTTCCATGTTAAGATAATTTAGCCCTTTGAGTGAGTGGTCTGGGGTCATGTTAAGAACCTTGATTGGGTTTTTTCATGTATGTGGTTGTTTCCTCCCTGTTCTACTTCTCTCCTCATTTCTAGCCTTTTTTAGATAGATTTCTCTGAGAATCTAGAGTTTCTCACTATCTGGGTCAAAGATGACCTTGTACGGTCAAGGAAGACATGGACCCCAACCTATGTCAAGGATGACCTCAAACCTGAATTAGGGTGGTGTCTACCTCATCCTGGACCCCAAGTCCAATTTTTAGATTCTGCGAGTTCCGGGATATCAAGTTTTTGGAAAGATTTCTTTTCCTTCTTTCGGGTTGGCCATTTCGGGTTTCAGAATGTTAAATCCTTAAATTGCATTTAATGTGGGTCCATTTATAGTGGTTAAGGTTTATTGGCATCTAATTCTCCAATGTCTACCTTCTCTAGAGGTTTTTTCCCTAGATCACTATAAAAGGAAGCCTTCCTCTCTCATTTCAATCCATCTCTCAATCACTTTTTGCAATCAAGATCTCTCAAGCTCTCAAGTGAAAGTAAGCAAGAAGGAGAAGGAAAGAAAGAAAGAATTAATTCATCTTCAAGCCTAGCATTCAATTGTTTAAGCATTCAAGCATTCATCAAGGAGATCCATCATTAGTCGTTGAAGAATTCAATCTCTTTGGAGCCCCCCTGAAGATTTCTCCATCCACATTCATCCAAGCCTCTTCCTATGCAAAGATCTATTCAAGATTGGTGTTGAAGATATAATGTCATTTATTTGAGACATCCTACATAATTCTGCATTCATTTGGATCATCCATACTTGTGGATTCTATTAGTATTATTTTAAAATTTTGATCCTCATACTTCAAATTTTTTATGAACTCTTGTTTTTAACCTAGCAGGGAGTAATGTTGTTGAAAACCCTAGTTTGATGTAAGCTTTGTTATACATTTGGACATTACTTTTTCATTCACTAAGACTTCAAATAATGCATGTGTTATCCTAAACCCTTATGAAGTGTTCACTTCATGTGTTTGGTAGTTAGGTTCTGAGCGAGTTACCTTTTTAATAAATTTACCTCCAAACTTTGGTCTTTCCCGTTTGTTTTCTAACTTTTCAATTCATATAAACTTGTGGTTGTCACTTTATCTTAAGGCTTTGAGTTGTCATATTTTATGACATGCACTTTAGTGACTACATAACACATGTTCAGATAGGCCCATTTTCAAGGTTGAGTTGTCATTAACTTGTGGGTTCAATCAACATATGTCGTTATACATGTAAAGGATAAAATATTGATGGGGTCCTAGAACAATGGTTTGCACATAAAAGACACCCCAAAACTAATATTTTACACTTACATTTGAATTGTATTGATATAGAAAGTAAATGTAGATGACTAATATTGAAATTAAGAAATAAAGGTACTTACCTCCGAAAAAGAATCGGCTGAAAACCCTGTCAAACGATCTCAAAAATAGTTGATTCCCACACATCAAAGTCTGAAACTGCGAGATCTACAAAACCCAAAAATCTTTTTTCGAGATTTGATTTGGGTCAAAATTGAGGTTGTACCTGACCAGGTCAGATGTGACGTTGGGTTTGACCCTCATAAATGGTCAAATACCACATTCTTTATTTGAAGTCTGATTCTGATTCTTTTCATAGATCCTGGAAGTTTGACGAAAAGGGTATCCAAATCTAATCTCAGATCTAAAATTCCGCACCTGTACCTGCAAGAAAAATGATTTTATTTTTTTGTTTGGGGGGTTTGCCTTGGTCAAACCCCGGTTTGGAATCAACCTTAATATTGAAATTGAAATGGAGAATGATAGCAAGTAGTAGAAGTAGATCTAACAATGAAGCTATGCAATTCAATAGATATGCAATTGTATTTGAAATGTAATCAAGTATGTTGATATGAAAGCTTGAACATAACATCAACAAATGTAAATAAAAAATCCATGGTTGTATGCTTGGAATCCACTTTGAGGTAAGAATGAAATGGATATTGAAGATGAACAAAAGGATCTTGAAGGAATATCACACCATCATGATGGCTAGATCTAGGGTTTGAATGATGAATCTTGAATGCTAGAACCAAATCGCTTCAATGGCTTGAATGCTTCAATCCTTGATCTTCAATGGAGAAATTAGATGGAGAAGAGGACTTGAATGCTTGAATGGATGCTTTCTTGAATGGATTCTTTCTTAATCACCTTGAGAGCTTGAGAGCAATTTCTTGAAGATGAGATGTGAAAATGAGAGAGGAAGGCTTCCTTTTATAGTGAACTAGGGCACAATCCTCTAGAGGGGTCACCTTGGAGAAAAAAATCCCAATTAGGCCTCAACCCTATAGAAATGGACCTAAATTAAATATAATTTAAGAGTTTACCATATTGGAAAACAAAACAGTAGGCCTGGAAGTGGGAAAACAATTATTTTCGAAACCTGACAACCAGAAATCCTGAGACCTTGAAATTTGAACCTGGGGTCAAGGACGAGCACGAACCTGACTAGGTGAGGGTCAAGGTTGACCTTGACCCCTTTATGTTGAATTTTACCCCTTTAGGTTGATTTTGACCCCTTTAGGTTGAATTTGACCTTAAGGGCACAGATTTTAGGGTCTCAGTCAGAGTGAGAAACAGGAGGTCCCGGGGGTGCTCGAAGACCTAGAAATGATGCCAGAACAGGGTAGAGTGCCACAAAGAGGCACAAAATCCTATGATGAACATGATGAAGTCTAGGAGGACCTATTTGTAAGCCCTACCTAGAAAATAGAGCCATAAAAGAGGGAAATTAAGGAGAATCCTTGGGATCCTAACCCTAATTTCACATAAAATGAAGGAATCAAGTGCAGAAAAGAAGTGGAAAGTGGGGTGAAAGCTAGATCCAAGAAAAGATCAATTCAAGGCATCTGATATGACCCCAAACCACTTACTCCAAGGGCTAAATTCTCTTAACATGGAAGTGCTTCCATTTTAAGACAATATATTAAGCCCCTACTTTAGCAAGAGTATGGACTCGATGCAAATTCTTGGTAAAGGAGAAGAAAGAGAAGATCCAAGTAGATTCACAAAGAGATAAAATAACACTTAGCTAAGGACACAAGCCCCCAGACTAAGGATTCTAACTCAACATACACGCACGAGGGTGCAAAAAGAGAAAACCAAAAGAACACAGGTTAGTACTAAATAACCCAAATCAATTAGCATAAGAAACCTTGCTAAGAAATATTTCTCATACTAATATCATATTTGGAAAGCTATCATAAAAGAATAAATTATTACATAAGAAAGAAAAGAGAAACACTATAAATAACATAGCTTCATGATCCCGTCCTACTAGCATGAAAGTGAAAGGAGAGAAAAGAGAAAATGATTACCTCGCCCAGTAAGATGCCCACCTTATTGTGAATCACCCTAGAGGGAGAGCCCAACATGTTCACCCATAAACTGTGCTTGCAATTGTAATTTGTCTTCTGATGGCTTCTTGAATACTCATAGATCCACCTTCTTATATCACTATGAATATGAAATTCGTGTCTCCTAAGGATTTAGCAACTGATGTGCATTACCTCCAGAAGATTTAGCATATAAATGCGTGTCTTTTCAAGATTTAGCAACTTATGTGCGTTACCTTCCAAGATTTAGCATATTTGAAATTTGAAATGTGTGTCCCTTCAGGATTTAGCAACTCATGTGCATTACCTTTAGAGGATTTAGCATATTGAAAATTTTGAAAAATGGGTGTCTCCTTAGGATTGAGCAACTTATGTGCATTACCATTAGAAGATTTAGCATATAAATGCATGTATTTTCAAGATTTAGCAACTTATGTGTGTTACCTTCCAATATTTAGCATGTGAAAATAAAAAACTATAGTACAAGGGAGGCCCTATATATGCCCACCTCCTTAATATGGAAAAAACATACTATTTTGACATGTTAAGGAAAAGAAAGAACAAGGATAAAGCCTTCCTCGGCATCAAGACAATGTCCACAAACAACACCCAGTCCAAGCCAAGAAGGTCACAACTCCTATCAGGCCATGGAAGGGATGAATGCAAAGAGATATCATGCAAGAAGTGAAAAGAAAGTAACCCTTATGAGGGATAGCACACTATTCAATTTCCAAGGTGAGAGATATATCAACCATGGAAACCCAATGTAAAACAACAAAATAGGCTATGATCAAGGACAAAGATCCTCGATGCAAACCAAAATTTTCATGTATGATTAGATATCACATAATAGATAGGTACTGCTTAACCAAGGAAAGAGGTGAATCTTGGAAAGACAAAAGGAGATGGCATCCTTGCCCCCCAAGTGTAGGAACAAAGATAGAAGAGGATACCTACTTCGCAATGCAAGGAGATATCTTGTTTAAAACAATGTACACCATATTCTTAGTGAGGGATATTGAACCCTACATCCAAGAATATAGATAATCATGAAAAGGATATGTCACTCATGGAAAAGGGATCCTCCAATGAAAAGAGATCTTATCAACAAGACCCCCATCATAGAGGAATGCTTTAGATAAAATATCAACTTTCAAAGATAAATCAAGCGGGAACAAAGATTCAATCATCAAGCCCCCTGTAAAACAAGAGGAAGAAGAATCTTTGGAATGAGGGAAACAACTCTAACACTAAAGCAAGGGTAAGAGTTTATAAAGAACATAATTTGCAACATAGAGAAGAAGTGACAACTTAGGACAACAACTTCTCATATAAGAAGGTTATCCATAGTCAAAACATTTGTCAATATGATGAAATAATATTACAATACAAAAAAAAACCACTTAGCTAAGGAAAGTAGTTCCCTAGACAAAGAGAGAGAAGGAAGAACCTTGCTCCCCAGGGATGAAAGGCAAGGGATACCTTTGCAAAACACATGTCCTATAAAAGATATCTTGAATAATAGAAGAGAGCAATACATGAAAAACTATCATAATACAAAGCATCAAGATAAATGAAAGAATAACCAATTAAGCTCAAAGCAAGAACATAATGGATTCTAAAAGACATGAAGAAATATACCTCTTGCCCACAGTCTAGAGGAGAAAAGATCTATGTTATATTAGGATGAGGGGTAAAATTATGAATAAATCTCAAAGGAGAAATTTCTTTTCTTTTATCTTTATGGATCAGATAATAAGGAGAAGGTACTTTGAAGAATACTTGCACATCCACATCATGAACCATAGTTTGAACCTCAACATAAGTGTGGGAAAAACTAGGAATAGAAGATGGAGAACTAGGAATCAGATTTGGAAAGATAGAATTAGGATTAGGAAAATTAGGAACATTAGTAAAAGTGTAGGAAGTGATATGAATGGAAGACACAACCAGTGGAACTGTTGGAACCATAACTGGAAAAGGATTTGAATAGATATAAGTAATATTATGGTAAGAAGGATGTAAGGTAGGATCTTGATTTCCCATAAGATCACCACTAAGAGGAAAAGCATTAAGGTAATGCATATCTTTCTCCATTAATGTCTTGTTACTAGAAGGAATCCCAAATGGAGGTAAAGCATCTATAATGTCATCTTATTTTGCATAAGGGAAGTGTGTTTTAGAGAATATGTCATCCTTTTGTATCAAAAATTCTTGACGGGGAGGGGATAAATCAATGTATTTATCCAAGGGTTCATCCCAAAAAGTAGAATTATGCACAATGGCTTCATGAGGAAGAGAGTAATTAACATCCAAAGGTTCATCCCAAATAAGAGGATTATCCACAATGGTTTCATGAGGAAGGGAGTAATCAACATCGAAATCCAAAGGTTCATCCCAAATAGAGGAAGAGAGTAATCAATATCCAAATTCAAAGGTTCATCCCGAATAGGAGGATTATCATCCCTATCCATAAAGCATATTGTAGGATCATCAAAAATCACTAAAGCTTTATCCCTAGAAGGGAAAGAAGGTAAATTGTATTCTAAAGTAGGCTCATAGAAAATACATATATTAGGAGAAGAATTAACATCAATCTCTAACTCATCTTTGTAAAGGTCAACTGAAGAGGTTGTGGAGGAGAGTGAAATAGGAATAGGATCAATGGAGATCTCATTCAAACAATTTTCAGCCTCACTTCCATGTACCTCATTAAGGTATCTATCATCTTGAACAACAAAGGCCTCATCAAAGTACTCAAAACAAGAATGATACATGTTGAATACTAAAAGCATGAAAATGTAAATGTTTTTGTATTTTTAAAGAAATTTTGCAATTTTTTTTGTATTTTTGAAATATAAATGCAAGGGCATAAAAGAAACCTAATCCTAATGCAAGAAAATATTAACAATAAATCTAAAACAATAAGGCATCTAAATCCATAAAAGAAAGAAGAGTAAGTAAGTCGGGTTCACCAAAATGTAGAGTGAAGGTGAACACACAAGATAATGCAAAGGAAGATCTAGCACAATAGGGCATCTAAATCCACAAAAGAAAGGGGTAAGTATGTTGGGTTCACCAAAATGTAGAGTGAAGGTGAACACTCAAGATGATGCACAAGAAGATCTAATACAATAGAGCATCTAAATCCACAAAACGAAGGAGGGTAAGCATGTCGAGTTCACCAAAATGTAGAGTGAAGGTGAACACACAAGATGATGCATAGGAAGATCTAATACAATAGAGCATCTAAATCCATAAAATGAAGGAGGGTAAGCGTGTCGGGTTGACCAAAATGTAAAGGATAAAATATGGATGGGGTCCTAGAACAATGGTTTGCATATAAAAGAGACCCCAAAACTAATATTTTACACTTACATTTGAATTGTATTGATATAGAAAGTAAATTTAGATGACTAATATTGAAATTAAGAAATAAAGGTACTTACCTCTCAAAAAGAATCGGCTGAAAACCTTGTCAAACGATCTAAAAAATAGTTGATTCTCTAAATTTAAGACTAAAATTGCAAGATCTACAAAACCCAAAAATCTTTTTCTGAGATTCGATTTGGGTCAAAATCGAGGTTGTACCTAACCAGGTCAGGTGTGAGGTCAGGTTTGACCCTCATAAAAGGTCAAATACTACATTCTTTAATTGAAGTCTGATTTTGATTCTGTTCATAGATCCTGAAAGTTCGGCGAAAAGGGTATCCAAATCTACTCTCACATCCAAAATTTTGCACCTGTACCTGCAAGAAAAATGGTTTTGTTTATTTATTTGGGGGGTTTGCCTTGGTCAAACCCTAGTTTGGAATCAACCTTAATATTGAAATTGAAATGGAGAATGCTAGCAAGTAGTAGAAGTAGATCTAACAATGAATCTATGCAATTCAATAGATATGCAATTGTATTTGCAATGTAATCAAGTATGTTGATATGAAAGCTTGAACATAACATCAACAAATGTAAATCAAACATCCATGGTTGTATGCTTGGAATCCACTTTGAGGGAAGAATGAAATGGATCTTGAAGATGAACAAAAGGATCTTGAAGGAAGATCACACCATCGTGATGGCTAGATCTAGGGTTTGAATGATGAATCTTGAATGCTATAACCAAATCCCTTCAATGGCTTGAATGCTTGGAGCCTTGATCTTCAATGGAGAACTTGGATGGAGAAGAGGACTTGAATGCTTGAATGGATGCTTTCCTAATCACCTTGAGAGCTTTAGAGCAATTTCTTGAAGATGAGATGTGAAAAAGAGAGAGGAAGGCTTCCTTTTATAGTGAACTAGGGCACAATCCTCTAGAGGGGCCACCTTAGAGAATTAAATCTCAATTAGGCCTCAACCCTATAGGAATGGACCTAAATTAAATATAATTTAAGAGTTTACTATTTCAGAGAACAAAACAGTGGACCCGGAAGCGGGAAAACAATTATTTCTGAAATCTGACAATCATAGATGTCGAGACCTTGAAATTTGAACCTAGGGTCAAGGACAAGCTCGAACCTAACTAGGTCAGGGTCGAGGTCAACCTTGACCCCTTTAGGTCGATTTTGACCTTAAGGGCACAAATTTCAGGGTCTCAGTCAGAGTGAGAAACAGGAGGTCCCAATGGTGCTCGGAGATCTAGAAATGATGCCAGAACAGGGTAGAGTTCCATGAAGAGGCACAAAATCCTATGATGAACATGATGAAGTCTAGGAGGACCTATTTGTATGTCCTACCTAGAAAATAGAGCCATAGAAGAGGGAAATTAAGGAGAATCCTTGGGATCCTAACCCTAATTTCACCTAAAATGAAGGAATCAAGTGCAGAAAAGAAGTGGAAAGTGGGGAGAAAGCTAGATCTAAGCAAAGATAAATTCAAGGCATTCGATATGACCCCAAACCACTTACTCTGAGTGCTAAACACTCTTAATTTGGAAGTGCTTCCATTTTAAGATGATACAATACCATTGAGCCAAGCTGACTAATTTTTAATCCATGCACTTTAGCGACAAGCATCTGATTAGGTTCATTACTGACAAAGCAGAGCTCAGATATTGTAGTTTTCATGGAAGCCTTTTTATGTTAACAACTGTCCGAGGTGATGTAATGCGGTGGGGTTGTAAATTTACGAAGGTTAAAGCCCTGACAAATCCTGTGGTTGTCGTTATACCGCTAAGAGAAGATGCTCAGTATTTAAAGCTTGCACTTTAGCGACAACAGTTCAATCTTACATGTAGGATGCAGACTGTAAAGTGGGCCCTTAGTCGCTAGGTCATGATGAAGTGTTTTCTTTCTATTGGTTGAAGTTGACATATGATGTTGCATTTGTTAGTATTTTTGGTGTCAAAAAAGAAGAGATGGTATGTCCGCCTGATGGATTTTATGATGTGGCCATTTTTTATTGGTGAAAAGCCAGCAAAGGTTTGAAGCGGGACCAAAATTTATAGATAAATGATGATCGTTCGATTGAAGTAACATCGACGATTGTCACTTTATCTTTGCCTTACATACCTGACAGTTTTCTACTTGCAAAATAGCGACTAATTGACATGTATCTTTTATGTTGTCAATTGCCAGTGCTCTGAAGTCTTCAGACACCTCCATGTATTCATTTGTGAAGTGGGGTCACTAATTTTCAGAGATGTTAAAGACTTGTCAAGTTTTGAGAAAATCAATGATCGTTGTATTACCGGAGAAGAAAGGTGCTCGAATGTTATGCTTGCAAAATAGTGACAGGTTGACACCTGTCCAGGCTTATTGGAGTTAAACTAAGTTGTGAATTTCTGCACATGGATAATTTGAAATGTTCTCATTGGTCGAGAACTAGTTGGGGGAAAAGTATTAAAGGGTTATGACGCTAATTTTGCTAGCCATCTGATGCGCCATAAAGCAGTAGCGATCAATGGTTCAAGTTCAAATTTTGATTCAGTGACGTTGTTTTGCATCCTGTGAATGTTGAAGCCGCTAGCTTTCAGTAATGGCAGATTTAATGAGTTTCGTGTGGGTGAGCTATAATGAGCTGTCAAAATATTACATATCCTAATTTGATTGTTAGAGTTTTCACCTCTTTTCAAGGTATCTTTGTGACTGAACTGGTTTTCTCTGCAGAGCGTCATCAAGAGACTTTTCTCAAGCATCTGGTAGGCCAATTTTAACTTAACAGTGCATAATTTTTCAAGGAAAGGAAGCTTAGGTGATTAATAT
This sequence comes from Chamaecyparis obtusa, assembly GCA_027943335.1. Taxonomy (NCBI): domain Eukaryota; kingdom Viridiplantae; phylum Streptophyta; class Pinopsida; order Cupressales; family Cupressaceae; genus Chamaecyparis; species Chamaecyparis obtusa. Next base: position 1,394,256 of record BSBK01008899.1, on the reverse strand, counting down.
TTCCTATTATTTTTATCTTGCGATATTTGGGGGTTTTATTTCTAGTGTGCATACATTTTATCAAAAAAACCCTAGTTGAAGATGTCGCCTAAAAGAGAGCTCTTAGGAAAGAAAAAATATAAAGATAGGGGGTTATTTGAAGATCTAATGCAATTACTCCCACACTCCGAGAATGGAGCATCTAGGACTAAAGAGTTGGTCCCAAAAAATCCTAGAGACTTTGTTAATGAGGGACTTTATGACAGAGGGTTATGGATGAGGGATGTTGATGTGGGAAAGGAGTACAATGGTCTAGTGTTATTTAGGGCAGCATACTCTTAGAGGAATTCATGTGCTCCACTTAGTAATATCTGGCAATTTGACATAGGAAAATTGATTGTGCCTGGTGTATTCATGGATGCAGATCTTCTGATACAAATTGCCAAATGTTATGACTGTTAATTTTAAAACAATTCATTACACTGACTATTGTATGTATTATTGATTTGCAGGTAAGATTCGCCATGATCATGATAACATACTCTATTTTTTTCAGACAAGCATAGTTCTAGTTTGATATTCTCTATTACTCAAGTCGCATTGTTGGTATAGTCATGCATGTGGATATTTTAGGATATTTGATGTTTCTTAGGGCTTATCTTTATAAGCTTTGCGTCTAGGTTTTCCATGGAAGATGAGGAACATGTGAGCTTATATAAATGTAGGATGTGCTATCAGAAATGTTTCAGAATTCATCGTAAACACCATGACGATGAGAAAGAGGCTCTGATGGGTGCGCTTCCTTAGACTTCAAAGTTATGCTTAGATCATTTTCAGAAAGATTGGTAGATTTTATGCTCCATGTTTTTACTTCATATACACTATTTTAGAATTTGTGAGAATAGATTCTATAATTTGTTTACTATAGAGAGAACATCCTTCCTATATTTGCTTCACAGTTTTTAAATCTGAGGGAGGAACATATGGTAATATTCCTCACATTGTAGCATAGTATGTTGTAAGATGATAGCTTTAACACCATATGCTCTTTGTACCATCTTACATCTAATAGATCTGTTTACAATATTTGTAGTTTGTAATGGTAAAACTTTGTGATATTGCTATCAAGATTCAACTATGTAGTTTTTGAGTCAAACTCATTGACCCATGATTCATGAGTAGAGTGGTTCACACAAACCCATCTCTCATGAGAATGAATGGAAAACTTAGCACTCATTGGATCTAGGTGATGCTTAAAGAGGTGAAGCACCAAGACTTCCTGGGAGGTCACCCATCACAGTACTACTCTAGCTCGAGTGCACTTAACTATGAAGTTTCCTCCATGGTTAAACCCACTCTACTTGCATCCTCATTTGCAAAACCTTCACCAAGTGTTGTGCCTTATGAAGCATTCATTAGAAAGCCCCTTAAGCTCATCAATTGATAAGCTCCTACTTATCAAATGGTAAAACTTTGCCAGTGTTGTTCTAGTAAACATATAGTATTCCTTAAGACTTTTCGTTGCAGAAATCCCAGAGAAATTTTTGAACAAGCAAATTAAGTTTTCAGAGTACCAACATTTGTAAAACTACATTAGAACATGTCTTTGAAGATGTACAGGTAAAAAGAAAGAAAGGTTACAACTCTGAGACAAAGGACACATACCAATTGCAGTTATTATGCCATTGAAAAGGACTTGCTTCTGGTGTTTCTTCATCAAATTCTTGCATCCATTATCATGATTCTTTGTATTTACAATAGGAAAAGCACACAAAGACTTTAGATTACCTACTTCAACTACTTATGTCACCTCAAAATTGTGATCCTGACAAATACATGCTTTAATAGAAACAAGGATCTCACATTAAAAGGATCTCACCTTTCCACTCTTTGCTTTCTGAAATTGAGAAGGAACCAAGTTTGGTTCGGAGATAGAATTTGCAATGAAAATAAATACTACAACTCCTCCAAAAAAATTTGACTCTTAACCAAATACAAAAGAATAATCCAGCAAGATAAGATGATAATATTTAAACTAATTTTAAAACTAGAGGCTGACAGCAAGGTAATTTGAAGATTGGTCAGACACAATGTTATAAGAATAACATTTTTGCCAACTTTCTGAATAGGGACCTAAGGAAATGGGGAAAAAAGCCATACTTACCCACAAATTTGCCTTCAAGAAACCAATAGAGTTAATTGCATCATGAGCCAAGTCCATAAACGAGATTCTTAGCATAAGACCCGATACAAATCCCTGTAGAGTCAAATCACATGTGCCTCATCATTATAGTAGCAGTTTGCCCAACGAGGAAGTTAGATCGCAGTCTATTTAAAGACAATACTTCACAAAGTAATATTCTAAATTTACTTGAAGAAGTCTGAGCATTTTCAGGTTAGGAGTGGGATTGAGCACCGCAAAAAGAGTCCAAGTCCTTTTAACGGCACCGCCGAAACTGAGTTCAAACATCTGATAACTTAGCAATATTTTTCCTCACAAAAATGCATTAATATTTCCATCTGTCTGCCACATGTGTTGCTTAGCCAAAGAGACGCTGAAGCAAGTCCTTTTGTGATTTGTGAATCCATCGAGATGATATGAGGAGCTGCTGTGATAAGCGCTTCCGGGCTACTGCGTACCTGGAAAAATGGTGGTTAAAGCACAGCAAAAAAAAAGTGACACCTACCTGCAAGAGTGGCGGACAGATAAATAAATTGGCATTTAATAGTGCATTGGACACACTTAAGGGAGGGAGATGTATTAAGTTAAAAAAATTATCAATTAATTTGGAATAGAAATTAATTTTTTCCTTACTGTTTTTATGTTCAGCCAATACAAACACACATAATTAGTTTTTTTAAGATTTTAAAAATATGCTAATAATTTTAAACTATGGGAAATACATATAGATTCAAAAATTCTCAAATTCTATTGGCTGAATTAATTGCCTAATTGTATCTAAGGGATGCATTAGTTGGAAATAATAATAATAATAATAATAGCAAGGCTTAAAAAATTTAAGCTTATATTATTACCTCAGTTAAAAAAATTAAACAATAATTAAATTAAAAAATTGAAAGGAGGGATGGCTCGCTGAAAAACATCTGTCACAATAAATTATTTACTAAAAAAACAGGGTTGACACGACATGTGGCAGTGAAAATAGATAACATTGGCTAATAATATTCAACCATTTCATTCGTTGCGGGTGAGGATTCCGGCAGGTGACATTTATTCCCGGGTGAGACCTTCACGAAATCCGGCGGAAGTCCGCCCTGTAATATCCAACGGCAATTACGGTTTCTGGCTTGAACATACTCAACAGCTAGTTTGTAAAATCCATACAATTTATTTTGCATTTTCTTGGTCTTATTTAAAATCCATAAAAGCAGTGTAATTCCGCTTCACAAAATACTCGACTACTGTCTACAAACTATTTCAAGATTTCAAGTTGGGATTACAAATACATAGAAATCCAATTTCCATGACTTTAATTTCCATAATGAAAAAGGATACTATTGCTGGTGTAATTTCCAAGATTTTAATTTCCATAATGAATAAGAAATACTATTGGTGGTGTAATTTCCAATATTTTTAATTTCCATAATGAATAAGAAATACTATTGCTGGTGTAATTTCCAATATTTTAATTTCCATAATGAATAAGAAATACTATTGGTGGTGTAATTTCCAATATTTTTAATTTCCATAATGAATAAGAAATACTATTGCTGATGTAATTCCGATTATTGCTGGTGTAGTTCAACAAAAGGGGCTTATGCCAGCAAGATAATCAAATACCTTACACAGTATTTTGGACTTATGGCATTGTAATCCCAAAAGAGGATGGTTTGAAACAAATAAAAACCCACATACAAATGGAGTCTTAGCTGTTCTTGGAAGCTGTAAACTTAACAAATGCTCACCGTTATGGGAAAACAAAATTAAGAAGTTTTATGCACATGATCAAAATTTGGTTAAAAATTATGGGACATGAGTTTGTTAAAAATTGGTTCAATACCACTTCACGACGGCTAAAAACCCACTAGACTAATAGACTTTTATAGTGGGAAAAATAAAAGCTTATCATTACTGCTAATAACTACTAAATTTTCATGGTTGTCGGTATACATACGTAAAGTAAAAGATAAGAGCTTAAACAAATATTTTTAAATGTTTGGACCCATTAAAAGTTATCCCAAAAAAGTACAAAATTCAAAGAAATTTTATTTTTAACCAATGTGAACAAACACACATTTCCTAGGTTCAACAAATTTCATAATTATTTTCTATTTATAACTTGTATTAGAGGTTTTTCTTGCTACTGTTTTTGGAGGATTTCTATTTTCAGATCTAAAATTTTCATTGAGGATATAGGAACAAGAGACTGAAAGCTTCAGAAAAGAGTTGAGGTATGATCTTAGTTCATTATGTAGAGTGTATTATTAATATTTGTTATCATAATGTTTATTATGAAGTGTTGAATTTCTATTTTGAGATTCAACAGTTTTTCAAGGAGATCAAGAGACTGGGAGCTTTAGGAAAGAGTTGACTTTGGAAGATTCTTCCACATCAGGAGCTTTTCTTTTTGTTGAAGCATTTGAGGTATTATCCTAACCCATTATGGAGTGTGTATTATTGATATTTATTATCATAATGTCTATTAGAACATGTTGATTCTCTGAAGAGTCTTGCTTAGGTTGCATTGCTCTGTTTTGGTCTTTTGTTATTTTTTTGTTATTTTTTGTTGTGTTTTTAGTATTGATTTCTATGTTAAATGTTGTGGGCAACTTATTGGTTGTGATCTACACTAGTTAATGGGTTTCCATGCTACGACTTTGTGTTAAAGGATTTCAGATCCCTTCAAAACCCTTTTTTTTTAATCTTAATAAAAGATATATACTGAATTTTTATGGGTTCACTTGATGCCGAATGTATTTTCTTTATATTTAATGATGTCATTGTATTATTTATTCATAGTGGTTGGGTTGTATTTTTGTATGGGTGACGATATCCTCAATCAAGGTAAGAGTCACCCATGTAACAGGGTTGAAAGAGATTTGTACAGATTTGTACACTCTCTTATAAACTATACTCAAATCTATATTATTTTTGGTCCATGAATGTTCTGCATTTTTTGTAATATGTGCATTTACGATCTTGGTGATATGAATTTTTAACTGGTAGTTCTACCATCTTCAATATATTGGGTGTCTTCACATTTGATACATTCAATTAGAAAATATAAAAAGAAAAAAGATATCATAAAGGTTTAATCATACTGTTATGGACAACATGAATAAAAATATAAATTCTTGTTGTGTTCAGTTATTATTTTTTAGCGAAGATCCATTGTCTCTTTTCTAGGTTTGTTCTTTATTGTCTATGCCAACCTTTTATTCTAAAAGGGATTAGGTATTTTTCAATCCCTACTAAATATGTGGTGGTTGTGCCTTTTTTGTTTTTGGTCTATAGTGGGTTGGACTCCTTCCTTACATACCTTAATGACAATTTTCAAACATAACTCTCTTTTATCTCACCATAATTATTTTAATGGAGGTTCAAACCTACGAGCATGGCTTCCCAATAGATGCACAAAGCCTACAAGAAAGCCAACCCAGTAAGGACCACCTAAAAATATTTTTGCCACCCAATATAGGAGAACAAGGCTATAGGCTAAAACCTCTTCAGGTAAGAGCCAAAGACTGAGGCATATCTATTCAGCCAAATTCTCCTAGGGCACAATCCCAGACTCATCCCTTGTGATGTCAAAGCCTTGCAGTCAGCAAGACTTGATTCCTACAAAGTTTGCATAGACAAAAAGATAAAAATATTATTCAAGTGGAAAGATTTTGCAGTATGCACTTTTAGAAAGCTTAGGCTTACAAAGATAAGTAAACTCTTATTTCATTTTTTAGAAAATCTATTTTCTAATGATCGATAACCATCTTATTACATGATCTATAATGGGTTGGACTCCTTCCTTACATACCTTAATGACAATTTTGAAACATAACTCTCTTTTATCTCCCCATAATTATTTTAATGGAGGTTCAAACCTACAAGCATGGCTTCCCAGTAGATGCACAAAGCCTACAAGAAATCCAACCCAGTAAGGACCACCTAAAAATATTTTTGCCACCCAATACAGGAGCACAGGGCTATAGGCTAAAACCTCTTCAGGTAAGAGCCAAAGACTGAGGCGTGTCCATTCAGCCAAATTCTCCTAGGGCACAATCCCAGACTCATCCCTTGTGATGTCAGAGCCTTGTAGTAAGCAAGACTTGATCCCTACAAATTTTGCATACACAAAAAGATAAAAATATTATTCAAGTGCAAAGATTTTGCAGTATACACTTCTAGAAAGCTTAGGCTTACAAAGATAAGTAAACTCTTATTTCATTTTTTAGAAAATCTATTTTCTAATGATGGATAACCATCTTATTTGGCCTTATAAATATTTCATACGATGAAAAATTAGAAAAAAAAATTTATAGCCTAATATTTTTTAGCATGCACTTGTAGAAATTTTTACACCCACAAAGAAAAATAAATACTAATTAAGTTTTTTTGGAAAAAGCTATTTATGACATGCACTTCTTGAAATGCTTAGACCTACAAGGATAAATAAACCTTCTCATTCATTTTTACAAGAAAGATATTTCATTCTCACCAATAACTTCCACAAAATGTTAGATCCATAGAGATAAATGAAATTTACATCCTCTCTAAGTCTATTTGTGGCATACACTTCCAGACACTCTTTTTTAAGCAAAGTTCTTTCTTGAGATACATAATGATCGTTCTATACTTATAAATCCTATAAACAAAAACAAAATAAGGAAGAAAAATTCTATATTCAAATATATTTGCAATGTACTTCTAGAAACTCTTAGGTCAACATTTCATCCATTTTATAATGAAAAATCAGATTGCTTCAAATAAATAACCTTGTATATACAAATACACAAGAAGTATAGACATATTTTGCAATATGCATTTCTATTAACACATAGAATAAGAGGAAAAAAAATATAGTACATGATAAAATTTAAAATTGTTATAAAAATAACTAAACCATCATTGAAAACAAGAATATCTTTCAACCATACCAAAAAATTAAAACAAGAAGAGAATAACTTTGTGAACAAATTAAAATATTACCTTGAAGGTTTTCCACTCCAACTTCTACAGTATTCAATGAAAAGACAAAGAGATTGGAAATAATTTCTTAAAAATAAGGATTGTGAATAAATCCATGAGTACATTTTGAAGTGCATACTGCTTCTTCATCTTACAAAGAAGCAAAAGAATAAGGAATGAATAAACTAGTAAAATGAAATGAAGTAAATAGAGAAAGGAGGTTTTATATGTTTGATTTGGATGTGTAGATTGATTCATTTTCAATTTATTTTCATGCATCATTTCTAATTTTTGTCAAAGTTTCTTTAATTTATAGCTTTTTTTATAGGAAAGTATTAAAAAATAGATTTATGAGTTGTATATATTTACATCTTTCCTAATTTTTGTCAAAGTTTCCTTAATTTATTACTTTTTTAAAAGGAAAGTATTCTCACCAATAACTGTATATATTTATAATTTTTTATTGAGAAAATATGTAATGTATTATTGTTGAGGTAGTGAATATTTATTTATTAATTATATATATTTTATTATATTTATTTTTAATAATAAAATATTTTGTTTGTATATTATATTAATTGGTTTGATTTTTTATTTAGATTTTATTTTATTATTTTAACTGTGTAAGATCAATTCTTTATAAAATATGAAGATTACTTTTTATATATATTAATTTAGAAATGTGCTTTAATTCAAATTTGATTTTATTATTTGATTTTACAAAATCATATTCCTATGGTATAGTAAATTGATTTTCTTTTGAGTTAGATGTGATTTATTTGTTAGTTGTATATATTAATAATTTTTAATGTATTAAAATATAGGAATATAAAGTTAGTAAGAATTATTCAATTAGTAGGTCTATTAGAAAAATATATTTAGTATTTAGTTTGTGAGTATTATTTAATTGGAGAGAATGCTATATAATATAGTATAATAATTATTATAAAATCATTTTTATTTGTCTCTTTAATTATTCATTTAAAAAATATTATTCTACGATAAATGTTGATTTCAATTACTTTAATTATTATGAATAATTTTTATAGTTTAAAATAATTATAATTATATAATTGTTACTTAAAAATTTATTCTTTTCAATCTAAATTTTAATTATAGAAAGATCTATGTTAATTATAGAAAGACTTATGTTTGGTTATTTGATTATATGATACTTATTTTCACTATGCATATATTAACACCTACAAATGTTTCATATCAACACACTTTGCCGTGTTCTATTTCAACACACTTAATTTTCTTTCCCTACCAGAGCAGATCGTAAGAGCAGCTTACGATCTGATGACTAAAATTCTCTGTCCCATGCTTAAAATGGGGGATCCATTTTACCAAATGACATTCTGCTTTATCCATTTTTATCTTCAACTAAATGCCTGTGAAGTTCTGAATCTAGTTAGACATTGTGTTTCGAATGAGTGGACAATGTAGTTACACATCTCAGGAATAAAAGGTGAGATGGAATGGATTCTTCTAAGGAAGAGAGTAGCATTTTCAAGAGAAAAGCCCAGTACAATGAATCCATGCAAGTGAAGAAAAATGGTATAAATGATATACCATCTTCTTCTTCTCTTGGTTATAGTACTTATCCAGAAGCCACGAATTCTGGTGAAGGGATTGAAGATCTTGGTTTTGCATGGAGTCACGAAGAATGTTAGAGGTGTGATTGGAAGTGTGAACAAAAAAAAAATCATGTGTAGATAGAGGTCGAGGTCATGGTGAAGTATGCAGCTGAAATCAGAGATTCAACTAAAATGTGATTTGGAACATTTGACGTTGTAGAAAATGCAGTGTCCATTAAAGATCAAATCTTGTTGAGTTCTGTTCATGACTGTTAATGACAGGACTACCTTCAATATTAGAAGCCTCAGGATATTCACCCCATGTTTCATGACGATGCCAGATGAATTCGGTGAATAGAAAGAGTCTCTTGATGGAGAAAGTACAATGGTTAATGGAATATGATTTCTAAGGACCATCCCTTCCCTTACATCAATACTGTCGAAAATAACATACATGCATTTACCCACTCAAGTTTCTCTTTCGTTACTATACCTTATAATCACATAATGTTTATGTTCCAATTCTCAGAATTTCGTCCATAAAATCGACCAGGTTTAACCTGTGTTGCAATGTCTAATATCGTAGCTTTCAAGTTTGATTTATAATGTCTAATATATATATAGTGATGTCTAATCTCTAATGTCCATTAGGCACACAAAACTTGTAGAACCATGGTAAACCTGTCAAATGCAGACATTAATTCAATTTAGTTTAGCTTAATAGTGAGCATTACATTACTTGATTGATGGGTTCCGGTTATTTGATTTGTTTGATGGGATTTCTGACTGAAGCATATCTAGTCATACATCATTTTACTTCTGTACATTCTGATTCCAATCTGTGGAATAATGCAAAACTTTGACTCCAAAGAGCGCCTCCTCTAACCATTGTACAATTAAAGAGTTAAATGGCTAAGACAGGTAGAATCTATGTGTGCAGGAATCCATTACAATGAACACTGTATTCCCGCAATTCACCGATGTACAGGTGGTTAAGTTTCTGATTGACAAAGTAACTACGCAAATGATATCCATCGAGAAAGATATCAACGAAACTGAACCTTGCGATCTCCAAGGTATTTTAAACAATATAGTAATGTTTTTCGCATGCAAGGTGTCTGAGATATTGTCTATATTTGATTTTGGTTGTTTTTTAATGTGAATGTACAGACATAGGATACTTCTTCGCCCACACAAAGAAGAAATACTCAAATGGCAGCAGTCGCATAGACAGAGAAACACGAGCTGGTTTGTGGAAGAGAACAGGCGGGGACAAGCCTGTATGCATGAATAAGCATCGAATAGGAACGAAGAAAACTTTTTTCTTCAAAAAATCTGGACACAATACAGAGTGGAAGATGAATGAGTACAGCCTCAAGACAAACAAAACTGATTCTCCTAAGGCAAGTAGATTGAAACACTTTTAACTTTAATAAAAACCCTTCATTATCTACTTCAACTCTAACTTGTCTCATGAAAGTTTCCAATGTCAAATGAATTTCAAAGTATCAATCAAAATCAACATTAACAAGTGACCAAAGTAAACCAATGGGACTCCATAAAAAGAACCAGTTTTTAACTTTATTCACTTTGTCTCTAATCTGCTAGTCTCCCAAGAATTGATTGTTTTATAAAAAAAATTACCTAATTATAAAATAAGGTACACCTCTAATTTTTGCATTCACGTAAGAAGTATTCAGTAGTGGTCTGTCATTTGAAGAATTCCTTCAAGATAGTCTAGGAGTTCCATTGTCCTCAATTTGGAGAATGCTTTTGGCTGACTTTGATTAATTAATTTTAACACTAAGAATTAATTAAGCCGTTATTAGAGTTCATGGCTGACCTGGTGAAATGTTTTGCTCTCTCTGACTTTCCCGCTAATCCTAATCTGTGTCAAATTATGGAGCTTTATGATCTCTGCTTGTGGGCTGCAAAATTTCCTGCTCCACTATAGCATAACATTTATCTTTCAATAAAAAATTCACTAGGATAAACTCCTTGAAACAAACTGCTAAGATGTAAAATCTCCCTTTTAAGAATTAGGTGTTACTGTTTAGTCTGGTCATTGCAGTGATAAAGAAGACGGGAGAAGTAACCTTTTGCAATTTTGTACTGCAGGAGGAATGGGTTGTTTGCCGTGTGCTCAAGAAAAAAAGTAAAAGTCATTCACCATCTAACGAAACCAGGCACCCAATGCCTGACTTGACTCTGAGAGAGTCTTATGAGCAGCTGCAACAACCACTGTCAACCTTTAACTTTGATGATGAAATCTGGACCATGGATAATAATCCTTTTTATGATTCAAACTGCAACTGGGATGTTGATTATCCATCATACTGCACCATGGAAACTCATTCGGACCAACAGATTAATGAAGTGCAGGAGGCTGATAAGTTTGTTGCTTCACTGTTAAACCTGGAGGGTTATAATCTGGACCGTGGATTATAATCCTTACTGCAACTGGTATTTTGATTATAATTCAAACTGCAAGAAGGATGTTGAGTATATTATTATCAAACTTCAAACTTCTATAATTGATTTTGAAGTATATTATTATCAAAAACTCAATTACATTTTTATAACAGATTTTGGAAGCATATTAACAACTGGCTTTGGAAGGATATTAACTCTGATTATCAAGATTTAATTGTATGATTTTTGAGTCATAGTTGTAGTGCCTACCATGTTCGTATCTTTTATTGTGTTAATTCCTTTTGGTCCAAGCTAGACTTCTGATATGATTGTGTTACTTTGTCTATATGATATCGTTGCTGATGTGAGTAGCTGATTATCCAGGTAATTCAGTAGGTGATCATATATGCATGATGTGTGTGCCAGTGGATGCCATGATATTGTATGATTGATGACTGAATACATTTATATTTTACAGTGATGTTTTAGTTTCAAGACTAAAATACTCTTATATTTCCATGACCTGATCTACTATCTTCTCTTCTCATCAATGGATTTGTTGATTTTTACATGCACTATGTTCCATGGGATTAATGACGTGGTTAAAGGATAGAGAATTGATAATGTTGTAAGTACATGAT